>CAUYRH010049648.1:0-11014 GCA_963574655.1 Perodicticus potto | reverse complement strand
GCACTCTATCCAGGGTGACAGCTTGAGGCTCTGTCTCAAAAAAAGAAAGAAAGAAAGAAAGAAAGAAAGAAAGAAAGAAAGAAAGAAAGAAAGAAAGAAAGAAAGAAAGAAAGAAAGAAAGAAAGAAAGAAATTGCACATGCACATGCCAGGTAAGTGGCAGAACTATCATTGTAATCCCAGGGTTGTTGGACACCAAAGTTGGGTTTGTTCCTGAATCTATGCACATTGATATGTGTAGTAATATTTAACCTCTCTAGAGAAAGTTATCTCAACTGCAGCTATCACCATTTTGGTCCAGGGAGCACTTTGTTGTGGGTGCTGTCCAAGGCATTGAGGAATGTTTTCTAGCACCTCTGGCCTCTACTCATGAGATTGCAATAGGAACCCCTGTTTTGATTACCAGGTGCCAACAGACATTTCCACATGTTCCTGGAGGAGAGCAGCACCTGTTTGGGAATCACATTAGATGTACAGGATAAAGTGAGGGATATTGATACGGATCTAGTTGTAAGGACTGCCATCACGATGATTTTGTTTCTTCATTTCTGGAATTGAATTTAGGAGGGAAGGTGAAATGTAACACAAAGCCATCAAGAGGCAGAAGGAAACAGAGGGCAATGCGGTTTTCAGTGCATGCATGCATGAGCAAACACAGTCTGACATCCACTCACACACATTCATACACAGATGGGGTTCTTTTATCCCAAAACTAGAATATTCCCAAAGCAATTTTCTCAGCACAAAGGAGACACATTCTGCACATTCCAGGTCAAATAGTCATGTGAAATATGCTCTAAACTCTGTCCTTTAGCAGTACAGAGACTCTGAAAAGGTATTCACACAGTGTAGATAATAGGCGATATCAGAACACTCTAAATAGCACAGGGTTGTCAAAATTGATTATTTACCATTCATAGGATGGAATTTTATAAGCAGCAGAACAGAGTTATGCTGAAAATGATAAGAAGTGGATTGTTTCATATCACATTAGTATTAGTTTACATTATTCAAATGAGTGGTAAATAGACATTTCTGTACTGTTCTGTTGAGAATATATGTTAATAGTTCTGAATTTATAGTATGATAATATAGAATTTTATAGATTGCATATTTTTCAAAAAATACTTTCTGGAATTGTATTTTTTTAAGACAGTCTCATTCTGTTTCCCAGGCTAGAGTGAGTGTTGTGGAGTAAACCTAGCTTACAGCCTAGTTTACAGCAACTTAGCAACCTCAAACTCCTAGGTTCAAGTAATTATCTTGCTTAGGCCTCTCAAAAAGCTAGGACTACAGGTGCAAGCCACAAAGCTTAGCTAATTTTTTATATCTTTAGTGGAGTTGCGAGTCTTGCTCTTGATCAAGTTGCTCTCAAACTCCTGGGCTCAAGGGGTCCTTTTGCCTCAGTCTCCCAGAATGTGAGGATTACAGGCGTGAGCCACCACACCCAGCCTCCAAAACCTCTTAAAAAGAAATGCTCACAAAGGCATTTACATGTAGATGAGCAAGTTTGTGTGTAATGAATGTTATCAGGATCAAAATGTCAAGAACGTTAAGAAAATCTTGATGGTAGGAGTCATGGAAGGCCAGTAAGACAGGATTCTCCTGTTTGTACATATGGTAACAAAAGCTATCATGAAAGACTGCAAAACCCCACAGTCTTTCACAAAAGTCATTAGAAATTTAAAAGAAAATACTTCTTCAAGGACTTCTGCTAGCAATTGTCTGTCCAACCTTGAACTGCATAACCTTTGTTATTGATCTTTGTAGCCAAGGATAATTTTTCAAAACAATTGTGGAATCCTTGGTCCGTTACAATGGCGTATCTTTTTGGTCAGCTGTGCTAATAACACTCCCCTTCAACCTTTTCATCAACTCCTATAACATTTCCTCTCTGGTTCTAACTCTGCTGTTATGGTCTGACACTAAAATGTTTATATCGAAGGTCTAGAAAAGCAGTGTTTCCAACCAGTATAACTTGATTCTGTAGTCTCAGCTTTTCATGGTGTGTCTCAAAAGCTCCACTGTAACAAAGAATGTTCCCAGGCAGTTACTAAGAGCCATGTATTCCCTTGCTCAAGGTACTGGTTTTCTTATTTATATTCCTCTATAATATAGTGTACACTTGTACACTCATAACCCTGGAAATCCTTTTCCTGTGTCTGATTAAATTCAAATACCCTTTCATCAGGTTTCATTTCAAAATCATCTAAATGAAGGTCTGGTAAGGAAAACAAGTACATTGTAGGAAGTTTTACTTCACATTTTTTATAATGAGCCTTAAATAGTCAAACATTTTACATTGTATTAAGATAATTCCTGCATTTCAAAGCAAGGCGGCTCATGACTACAATCCTAACACCCTGGGGGGCCAAGATGGGAGTATCCCTTGAGCTCAGGAGTTAAAGCCAGACTGCCAAGAGTGAGACCCCTTCTCTACTAAAAATAAAAAAATAGCTGGACATTGTGGTGGGCCCCTCTAGTCCCAGTTACTTAGGCTTTCTAGCCTGGGCAACAGAATAAGACTTTGTCAATAAATAAATAAATAAATAAATTAATTAAAAAACCTTCTTTCATTGTCTTTATTAGGATTTCTTATTACTTAGGGATACTAAGCTTTAAATTGATTAAGGTTTGCTTTTTTGTTTGTAGAGACAGAGTCCCACTTTATCACCCTTGGTAGAGTGCCGTGGCATCACACAGCTCACAGCAACCTCCAACTCCTGGGCTTAGGCTGTTCACTTGCCTCAGCCTCCCGAGTAGCTGGGACTATAGGCGCCCACCACAATGCCCAGCTATTCTGTTTTGTTTTGCAGTTTTTATATCTATATTACATTCTGTATTGTTTCTGATGTTTTTTGATTACCACACTGCATAAATGAATCATTACTATCTTATTTTATTCTGTGATTCTGTCTTGAACCCTTTAACATCTTTGGCAGGTTTCCCAGAATCAAAATAGAAAATTAAGTCTTTTTCCCTAAAATTCACTTTGGGATTTTCCAGTTGGGCTCCTGGAGAGCATCAATAAATGCATCTCTCATCTTATAGTGATAAATAATTAGACTTGTTTGTAGAATGTATGGAAGGCATTATCTAATGATAAGGGATGCTAGATCTTCTTTCAGTTACATGTAGTGCTAGCTTTTTACTTGGCAGAATAACCACATACTTGAAATTTTACAAATAGCAGCTTCTACCAGTCTCTCTTTTTTTTTTTCTACTAGTCTCTTGAAACCTAACCTAGGAAGTCTTTTAGTAGCCATTAGTCAAATAAGAAAAACCTGGACAAATTCTTCTGGAGATGTTAAGACCCATATGCAAAAGATACAACAGGCCTCACTTCATTCCCTGCAGTCATTTGATTTATCCAATGAATTGTGTTTAATACTAGGTTAATGGCTCAAAACTATCATGTAAACTGGGGGATTGTCATATGACTACTAATTTTACTTTACTTATCTCTTTTTAAACTTTATATATGTTACTTAAATTTTTGCAAACGTACAATTCCTAAAAAATAATTCGGGCCTAGAACTTTAAGAAAATAGCAACACACTACAGAAGAGACAAAATTGAATGTAATATGGACTTCACGTAAACTTAGCCTGACAGTCACTCCCTTCAAACCCCCCTCATTATTCGAAATGTGGTTAGAAGGGTCTTGACAGTGATTCCTAGTCACTAATCACTACCCCCGAACATGAAAGAGAACCGCAAACAGGGATGGGTCCACGCTGGCACCTAGGGACATGACAAACCAACTATAGGATGATTGATGAGTGATATTTTCTAAGAAAGATGTTGAACAAAAGGGGAAAATGAGAAAGTTATTAAAATCAAACTAGAATCATTGATGTTAAGATAACTCTGCTATGTGATCAGAATAATGTTGAGGAAGACCTTTAAGAGAGGGTTCTCATGCTTATAAGCCTGTTAGCAAAAATTATCACAAATGACTGCAAAACTATAACCTGCACAAAGGCCACTGAAATCTTACAAAACCTATTTCTGAAAGGACATGTGCTCAGAAAATCCCTGTCTACTCTCAGACTAGCATCACCCTTGATACCCATCTTTGTATCCAAGGATAATTATTTCAAACAATTATAGAATCCTCCTCAATTTTTAATTAAAGACTGATGTTTTCTTCCCTACAAACACACATAGTTTACTATAGAATGTGTCTTGCCATTGCAGTGCTCTATTTCAGAATAAATAGCTTTTCTATTAAAGAAACTATCTCTCTTAGTTATTTAGGTTGACAGTATACAATAGTTTATAGTAAAAGAAATAAAGGAACTAAATTTTCATCACTGAGATATTGGTGAAATATGTTTTAAAAAATTAAAATGTTTCTGTATTTTCAGTTGTTATTATAGGAAACTATATACATGGAAAGACAGTCATAAGAGAAGAGTCAGGTTACAAAGATCATAAGTGGCCTGGATTCATTTTTGCTTAGATTGATCTCTAGCTATTTATCCAGAGGTCTCCAAGGACAAAGTTAAAGTGATATTTTAATTCATCTCATATAGACCTTTGTCTTCGGCATAAGCAGTAGGCTATACTTTGCCTGGTGGCTGTCAATACACTGGGACTACTCACTTTTCCAGACTTTCAGAGAGTTCTGCAGGCTGGAATTAGGCCACAGTCCTTCCCTCCCACCTTCCTGCTCAGGGAAGTTCAAACTGCAGTTCAGGTTTATGCCATGAAGTGTCACCAGAGTTCCTCCATTATTAAACTTCTTTACAAGAGTGTCTAAAAAGAAAAAAGAAAAAAACCCTCACTTAAAATATAGCTTATGAACTCATGTAGAGAATTACTCTAAATCAGTGTGAAAAAAATCTAGTAGATGTAAATAAGACTATGAAAACCTGTAACCTGAGCATCCACAGGATGGAACACCCGGTGGCTCGAGTGCGACTTGGCAGTCCCATTAGGCAGGCAGGGGACACTGTAGGACAAGTAGGAGGTGACTGAGAGAGAAGCAGGGTCTGCGCAACTGTGTCCATAGTCTCCTGGAGAGGGAATGACTGAGATGGGGTGTGAGACGGTCTGGAAGACTTACGTGTGTTTATTTTCCATTAGCATCTATATGATGTAGGTTGATGCTTGTGCATGATCAGTAACCTTTGAGTTATGCTGTTAGGTTACAAAACTAAAAATAGAAGGATACTTTATCTTCTGCATATATATATATATCTTCTGCATATAAATATATATATATTTCTGCATAAATGTACAAGTACTTGCAGCATAAGAAAGTTAGTGAAAGAATATACAAATGGAAACAGCAGTTATACTCTTTGATCTATTTTAAGGTAATGTTATTTATTTCCTTTCGCACAGTATCATTGTAACTATAATAATCATCCAATGCTCTTGTAATTACTTAAAAAAATTGTCAGGCAGCGCCTGTGGTTCATCGAGTAGGGCCCTGGCCCCATATATCGAGGGTGGCAGGTTCAAATCCGGCCTTGGCCGAACTGCAAAACAGAAAAATACCCAGGCGTTGTGGGGTACCTGTAGTCCCAGCTATTCGGGAGGTTGAGGCAAGAAAATCGCCTAAGCCCAGGATTTGGAGGTTTCTGTGAGCTGTGTGATGCCACGGCACTCTACCGAGGGCAATAAAGTGAGACTCTGTCTCTAGAAAAAAAAACAAAAATTGTCATGGAAAGTCAGCCATTCTCAGTCCCAACCACATTAAAGACATTCACCTTTAGAGTGGAGAATACTCCATACCCCTTGGGCCTAGGAAGGAAAAAATGTATTGAGAGAGTCTCTTCCAAGTATAACAGCATATAACTCCCCTCATTTCCAAATCAGAGTGATAATTATCAATATTTTATACATCATGACCATCTAGAATGTAAAAACTTGCCCTTTCATATATTTGCAGGTTTGTGCTCATTGGGTATACATTCAACCCTGTGGAAATAATCAGTGATTCCCATGTATCTCTTAGATGTATGATAAAACATGATGTTCGTTAAATAATCTTTCTAGCAATTTGATATTCTGTGTATTCTTCCATGGTTGACACTTTTTTAATTCTTAGAATGAGATTTTTTTTAAGAAGCCAGGAATGTACCAGTGTTACCTAAATGTGTCAAAGCACAAGAATTTGGTATTTTCAAAAACTGTAATTATAGCAAGCAGGATGTCCTTTGAGGAGGCATGCATGACCACATCCCTTAAAGTAACAAGATGGGCCTAAGCATCATCATTATTATTTCCCAGAACATATTTTCAGTTCCATAGTACTCAGTCTTCATCTCTTCCTACCTCTCTGTCCTCAGGCAAACACAGCATTTCTGTCATCACATGTGTATCAGGGTTCATGTACAATATATTTGTTTAAATGGAATCATAGAGATTTTTGTTCTTTATAGCTATAACTGACTTCTTTAATTTACTTTATGTATTTTTAGATTTATTGATTTTGTTACATATATCAAAACTTTATTCCTGTTTTAATTGATGAATAGTATTTCAGGGTATGGCTATACACCAAATTGTAGCATCCATTCACCTACTGATGGATAATTGGATTCTATCCAATTCAGGCCTTTTGTAAATGAATATTTGTGAATAAAATTGTTATGAAAATATGCTTGCTTTCTACAGGAGAAGTGCTTAGGTGTTTCATGGCTGGATAATATAGTAAATACAAGATTAATATTGTAAAAATTGCAAAACTGCTCTAAGTGCTTGTACTATTTTTCATTGCAACCAGTAGTGAATGAGTTTCATCCTCTACAAATTCACCATTGCTTACTGTTGTCAATCATTTTAACTATAATCATTCTCACAGCTTAGTAGTGTTTCATTGTAATTTTCATTTAAATTTCTCTAAGGACTAATGAGATTGAGTTTCTTTTTATGTGCTTATATGACATTTTTATACGTTCTATAGTGGAGTGTCTATGCCCATTTATTATTGGAAGGTCTGTTTTCTGAGTGAATGAGACTTTTTAAAAAATTTTTGTGACAGAGTCTCACTATGTCACCCTCGGTAGAATGCTGTGATGTCACATCTCACAGCAACCTCAAACTCATGGGCTTAGGAGATTCTCTTGCCTCAGCCTCCCAAGTAGCTGGGACTACAGGCGCCCTCTACAATGCCCAGCTATTTTTTTGTTGCAGTTGTCATTGTTGTTTAGTAGGCCTGGGCCAAGTTGGAACTCACCAGCCTCCGTGTATGTGGCTGGTGCCCTAACCACTGAACAACAGGCACTAAGCCTTCTTAACGAGTTCTGTGAGATTTTCTAGATTTTAGATTTAAGTCCTGTACCAGGTATACAACTTTCAAATTTTTTTTCTGGTCAGGTGATTGTCTCTTGATTCACTCAACAGTGCCTTTGGATAGAGAATGTATCACATATTAAACTAATAAAAATAGATACTACACAATATCTTTGCCTAAAGCCCAAAATCTATCAATAGTATATTTGGAATACACACTGAGCAACAGGCACCAAGTCTTCTTAATGAGTTTAGTGAGATTTTCTACATTTTAGATTTAAGTCATTTACCAGGTATACAATTTTCAAATTTTTTTTCTGGTCAGGTGATTGTCTTTTCATTCACTCAACAATGCCTTTGGATAGAGAATATATCAGATATTAAACTAATAAAAATAGATACTACACATGATCTTTGCCTAAGGCCCAAAATAGATCAACAGTGTGTTTGGAAAAGGTGAAGTTTTTAAATTTAAGAAATCAAATTTATTCATTTCTTCATTTATAGTTTGTGTTTTTTGTGTCTCATCAATTCTTAGCCCAGTTCAAAGTTACAGGATTTATCATACATTTTCTGGTAGGAATTTTGTGGTCCTAGATTTCAAATTTAGATCTGTGATCAATATTGAGCTTGCTTTTGTATATGGTATTATGGATCACAGTTTATGTTTGTGAATATGAGTATTCACTTGTCCCAGTACAATTTGTTGAAAAGACTATCCTGTATCCACTGAATTGTTTTTGCATCTTTGCCAAAAGTCAGTTGTCTGTGAAAATAAGTGTATTTTGATATTCTTTATACTGCTCTTTGGCATACATGGACAACATTTTTACCTCAATGACAATAACAAACTGACTTGATTATTGCACATTTCTAAGGTCATTTTAATAGTCTAGATCCTTTGCATGTCCACATAAATTTTATAATAAGCATTTTAATTTTAAATTAAAAAAAAAAAAACATTACATAAGATTTCTACTGAGTTTGCATTGAATCCATAGATCAGACTGGGGAGAATGAGCACCTTAACAGAACTGATTTTTTCTGACCCGTGAATATGTTATGTCCTCCAGAAATTTAGATCTTTAACTCTTTCTTGCATATGTGTACAGATTATCTGTAAATGTCTCATACATTTTGATGCTACTGCAAGTGACATTGCTTTTTAAAATGCAATTGCCAGCTATTGTATTTTCTCTGATCTGTCAGTAGTAAAATGTTTAATAATTATTATTAAGGAATTTTTTTAGTGGAAAACACAAGGTATTCTCAGATATAAACAGTATTTGACATTTGACACACTTTTACCTATATTTCAATATCAGCTTTTAAAAGTCATTGGCAAGGGCGGAGCAAGATGGTTGACTGGAAGAAGCTTCCAAAAAAGGCTCTTGTCCGAAAGGGAAGATAACTTCCAGAAACTGTGCAATTAAGCTGAATACTGGGAGCCCAGCTGAGAGAGAGAAGTGATTTCTGCGGGTCACCTCTGTGGAGACAGGCTGCGACTCCAAGAAAGCAAGCTTCAAGTACAAAATTCAAAATCTGAAAGGAAAAATGTCCGTCCCCTCCCCCAAGAAAGCTCTGAGTTTCTTGCTTTTCTGTTTCCTTTCTTTTTTTTCTCCTCTTTTGCTCCTGCGGGTTTCCTACAGACAAGCAATGAACTGTGGATCTCTTGTCTCACCCCATGGAAGAGTGCTGTGGGAAGTGGGGTGTGCTTCCCCTGAGCACCCCAGTGTGACTCTGAAAACTCTATTGCTAGGCAGAAAAACTGAAATAAAGTTTTCCCCATCATTCTGAACTTACAATACACCCTTCCCCCATTACCTGACGGACCAGAAGCCTAACCCCTACTGAGAATGAGGGAGGAGGTCCCTGAGCAACATCCCCAACCCCGCCTGCCGAAACAAGCATCCCTCCAGGAAAACTCTGGGAGGGCTGCGTGAACCTCCATTCCTCTGGCCAGGGAAGCTGCAGGCAAGTGCCTGGCCCTGCACCCGTGCTTGCTGGGCTTCCACAGGCCCACTGTCTGCTAGAGACTGTGATGGCTACTGTCAGGCGTCTGCAGATCCACCCCCAGCCAGGAACTCCCCGAGCGACCCTGCACACCTCCTCCTGGCAACCGCAGGGCCTCCGCAGTTCAACCCCTGGCCAGGAAATCCCCTGGTGACCGTGCGGCCCTGCGCCCCAAGACTTCAGGGCTTCTGCAGGTCCACCTTCTGCCAGGAACTCTGCCTGCAACTGCCAGGCCTCTGCAGGCCCATGCCTGGCCAGGAAATCCCCTGGCAACCACCTGACCCTGCTCCTGTGCTTGCAGACTTCCACAGGCTTGCCGTCTGCTAGAGACACTGCCAGTGACCGCCTGGCCTCTGCAGGCCCAGCCCCGGCCAGGAACTTCCCTGGCGAGCACACAGGACCCCACCTGGCACCCGCAGGGCCCCTGCAGGCCAGGCTCTGGATGGTAAACCCCTGGTGGCCCGCGCCCCAGCCTGCAGGGCTTCCACAGGACAGCCTTCTGCCAGGGACTCTGCCCACAACTGCCAGGACCCCGTAGGTCCGTTTCACAGTAGTACCAAAGAAGATGAAATATTTGGGAGTTTGCCTAACAAAGGATGTGAAAGATCTCTATAAAGATAACTATGAAACTTTAAGAAAAGAAATAGCTGACAATGTTATCAAATGGAAAAACACACCATGCTCATGGCTGGGAAGAATCAATATTGTTAAAATGTCTATAGTACCCAAAGCAATATATAATTTTAATGCAATTCCTATTAAAGCTCCATTATCATATTTTAAAGATCTTGAAAAAATAATGCTTCATTTTATATGGAATCAGAAAAAACCTCAAATAGCCAAGACATTACTCAGAAATAAAAACAAGGTGGGTGGAATCACACTACCAGACCTGAGACTGCACTATAAATAGATAGTGACCAAAACAGCATGGTACTGGCACAAAAACACAGAGGTAGATGTTTGAAACAGAATAGAGAGCCAAGAGATGAATCCAGCTACTTACCATTACTTGATCTTTGACAAGCCCATTATAAGCATTCAGTGGGGAAAAGACTCTCTATTTAACAAATGGTGCTGGGCAAACTGGCTAGCGACCTGTAAAAGGCTGAAACTGGACCCACACCTCTCACCATTAACTAAGATAGAATCTCACTGGATTAAAGACTTCAACTTATGACATGAACCTATAAAAATTCTAGAAGAAAGTGCTAGGAAAACTCTTGAAGTTATTGGCCTAGGTGAATATTTTATGAGGAGGACTCCCCAGGCAATTGAAGCAGTATCAAACATACACTACTGGGACCTGATCAAACTAAAAAGCTTCTGTACAGCCAAGAACATAGTAAGTTTAGCAAGCAGACAGCCCACAGAATGGGAGAAAATATTTGCAGGTTATGTCTCCGACAAAGGTTTAATAACCAGAATCCACAGACAACTCAAACAAATTAGCAAGAAAAGAACAAGTGATCCCATCTCAGGATGGGCAAAAGACTTGAAGAGAGACTTCTCTAAAGAAGACAGGCGAACGGCCTACAGACACATGAAAAAATGCTCACCATCCTTAATCATCACAGAAATGCAAATCAAAACTACTTTGAGATATCACTTAACCCAAGTAAGATTAGCCCACATAACAAAATCCCAAAACCAGAGATGTTGGTGTGGATGTGGAGAAATCGGAACACTTCTACACTGCTGGTGGGAATGCACACTAATACATTCCTTTTGGAAGGCTGTTTGGAGAATATTTA
>CAUYRH010049647.1:0-31490 GCA_963574655.1 Perodicticus potto | reverse complement strand
TGACGGCTGCAACCAAAAAATGGCCAGGTGTTGTGGCGGGCGCCTGTAGTCCCAGCTACTTGGGAGGCAGAGGCAGGAGACTCGCTTGAGCCCAGGAGTTGGAGGTTGCTGTGAGCTGTGATGCCATGGCACTCTATCCAGGGTGACAGCTTGAGGCTCTGTCTCAAAAAAAAAAAAAGGAAACATATTCATAATTCATTCTGATGAGGTTCCTTTGATGTACAAATGAAACAAGGAATAGTAAAAGAAAAGGAAATGATAAGCTTATTTCACTCATGATGTGGTTGTAAAACTCCTAAACAAAATATAAGCAATTGAATCTGACAGCATATTAAAAGTGCACTGTATTATGACTAAATTGGGTTTTTGCTAGGAATGTAAGGATAGTTTAATAATTAGAAAATCTATAAAATGTCAATAACTATTCTAACTGATTAAAGGAAGTAAACCTTATAATAAATAGATATAGGAGTACAATAGTATAGAAAATTTAATAAAATTCAATATTTATTCACAATAAAATGCTCAGTAAATCAGTAAGAGGGAATTTTCACAACTTGATAAAGTATGTCTACAAAAATATTTGAAACCAACTTTATCCTAACTGTGGGCATGTTCTAAGCATTCTCCTTTAAACCTGGGAACAAGTTAAGGATACTCACCATTGCCACTTCTATGCATCATTTTCTTGGAGGTATTAGTCAACACCATAAAACAGGAGGAAAAAAAACTGAGGTCTAAAGATTGATAAGGAGAAAATAAAAGTTAATCTTTGCAAATGACTATTTCTCTACAGAGAATATAAAAAAGAACTTGCAGTTAACCACTAGAAATAATAGTTTTCAGAATTCAACAAGGTAGCTGGATATCACTTCAATAAGTATAAATCATAGCATTTCTCTGTACCAGAGGCAAGCGGTTAGAAAACACAACTTCATTTTTTAATTTAAAAAATAGCTTTCTACGGCTTTAGGCAGGGATATGAGTGTGCCCATCACCAGAATGTTGTTCATTGTAGCTGTTAGGTAGGTTTTACCCCTTCCTTTCTCCTCCAGCCACCCTTCTTGATTCCTAATGATTTAGAAAACACAAGTTTAAAAAGAGACACTATTGACAAGAACAATACAAATGAATCTGATCAGAGGTGAATAAGATCTGTGGGGCAACATAATAATACTTTATGAAAGTGTATTGAAGATCTAACTAAAGAGAAATAATCCTATGTCTCTTGATAAGAATATGGATGCAGTAAGTGATGTGAAAAGTAATTTTATGGAAAATAAATCAGGTTAGGCTAATAGGCATAGGCAGCGACATCAGCTTCATTTGTTTTCAGAGAAATTCAAGTTAAGGCTACATGAGTGAGATACTGTATTAAACCCATTCATCTGACAAAACTTAAGAAACTGAAAATACCAAGTATGGAGAACACATACACCCAGAGGATTGCATTTTACTCTGTTTGTGGGCACGAGATTTGTTTAGACACCCTGGAAAACAGTTTTATCTTATACCTTGTAAAGTTGAACATTCAAGTTCACTGTGACCTAGTACTTTCATTCCTACATATGGAAAGTTAAGCATATGTGTGCACTGAGTCTTTCATAAGAATGTTTATAGCAGTATTCCTTGTAAAAACAAAAAGAATTGAAACATCCCAAATGCTCATTGATAAGAGAAAGTATAAATTATGGTATACTCACAAAATAGGGTATCATATAGTAATGAAATGAATGAAGCATATCTATTTACAGCAATAAGGATGAACTTTAATGAAAATAAATATAATTTAAGTATAAAGGAGGAAGGGAACAGGAAAGAGACAACTGAGCATGGTGGTGACCTCTGAGAGGGAGACAGGATTCTGCAGGAGAGGTGTGCAGAGGGAGATTTAAGTTTTTGCTGATGTTCTACTTCTTGGGCTGGGTGAGGGGGTAGTTTCAAGAATATTTATTATATTTTGAAGAGTAAAGAAAAGTATGCCATACATTGGGCAGTGAGAATCAATTCAGTTGAACGAAGTTCTATGTAAAAATTTAAAAATCTGAAATCTAAATTAATCTCTTTGAAAACAATTATCTAAAATATAAACAAGTCAGTTAATCAAGCTAATAACGACAATAATGTGATTGTAATAGATTATATTAATTTCCCAGAATGAATTAAGATAACAATTTTTAGTGTGATCTCATTATGCTATTTTGTCCTTTCACATGTAGATAATTGATGATTAATTGATAATTACCCTAAATTCTAAGAGGATAAACTTTGCCAAGGTTAAGTAAATGTATTTATTCTTAAGAAAGAATGCAGTTGATTTTTTTACGTATAAACATTGGTTACTTATTAGAATTTATTTTGTTATGATGGAATAAAAAAGTTTATAGAATTTTGAATCCAGATAGGATTTTAGAGATCATCTAGCGCTAACTATTATTTTACGTATTTTATAGACCAGGAACCTGAGACCAACCGATGGTCAGTAGTTTGCAAGGGATTATTCGGTAAATGGTCGAACTGAGACTAGTCTCCTCAAGCCTATTGTTTTCTTTGCCATGCTGTAATTCATTGAGTAATTACTACTTTTATTGCATGGCCATTTAAACTGTATGCACGTTTCATTTCTTAGAGAGATTCACTCCTACGGTGAAGAACATTTTTCACTGGTAAGGTGATATAGATCTTTCAGGATTGGTTCTGATTAAAGCCATCATTGCAGCTCTCTCCACTAAGAAAATTGTGATGGATTTCCTACTTATTTCTCAGTAAATACACCTGAACCATATTTTATGATTGTAGACAAATGAGTAAGATCAAATACTGAGCTAGTGAATAATTCATGTCAAGCATTGTGAACTACTGACAGCATTGCCAAAATATAAAAATATACTGTTGGGCTTTTCCAATGTTGTAAAGTTATGCTTATGTGCCACAGGGTTCCTTCATTCAGTTTCATTCAAGGATCTGAAGTTCCACTATAAAAGATTTAGTCACTGAATGGTAAAAGTTTAGAGCTGGAATGCAATAGGATGATGTTTTTCTTAGTTCTTTGAGTCTCTTTTTCCTGATAGTGTGCCTTTAAAATTAAAATATATCTGAGAATATCAATCGGGTAAGCTAATTCATTGTAATAATTTAGTGATTGATCAGGTTATATTTCTTTTTATCAGGAAGTCCCAAGACCTACACAAGAATAGGAGAGAATAATGTTAGGAGGGAAAGCAAGTAATGTTTCATGAAGGTTCTCGAGAAAATGGGAGACAGGGGAGATAAAGTATTCTTGAAGGCCAGCTGTGAGCTCAGAGCATTTTATGATCCACGTCTGCACATCGACTGTCAGCACTGCTGCCAGGTACACGTGATGTGACTGTGGGAGCAATTAGGGGGAAAAAGCTGTTGTGTCACCATAAAAAGTCGTCTTTACTCAAGAGCCAGATTAATCTATAGTACCTGAAATTCCTTGAAACTTAAAGGGAAGTGAAAAATTGGGAAGTAGGAGGCAATTTTTTCCAAATGAGCACATTTCTCAACAGAGATGTTTAGTCAATCCCTGACCCTTTGCTCCAGCACTGGGAGTGACACGGGGTCTGCAGAAAAAGCAGCTGTGACTTCAGTGAGGCACCTGCGTTCCTCCTCGTTGTCCTTGCGATGCTGATTTGGGAAAACATGGCTAGCTATAGTAGTCAAAGCTAGATGTACCCAGAGAACTATGGTTAACCTCTAATGTCTTGGAAAACTTCTGTAGACACAATAAACAAGCATTTCTTTTCAAATCGTGATGTAACTCTTGATATTTTCAGGATCCCTGTTTTCTAGTTTTCTGATCCTCACCTGCTTCCCATGGGAATGCTTCCTGTCCCAGCTGCCCACAAGCATCTGTTCACTCCACCCCCATTCCAAGTGTCTTCATCTCGGTTGGAGTAGAGCTTCTAGGACACTAGTGCTCCTGAAATAGGACTTAAGGACTGTTTCTCTCCTGCCTAAACTGAGACAGATGGCCACGTGAGGTTTTGCTTGCCTCGTTTTTGTTGCCAAATATTGCCTGATCCAAGAGTACTTTATTTCATCGATGGCTGTGTGAGATAGTTTCATCTCCTATTTCCAATATTCAAAAGACCAGATCTTTGTCGATAGAGATTACCATCTCTATCGACAAAGATCTGGTCTTTGTTCTAGTTCTAGAATAATTATTTAAACAGCCCCCCCCAAATGGAAGCAGAAAGGGGTATTTGTGAGCATAAATGTCAGTTTATTTGTAGGGCTATTCTAACTAGGAACATTATGGAAATAGATTTGAAAATGAATATTGACCATAAACAAAACTGTGCTTCAGTCTAGGAATTGAATCTGAAAACAATGAGGACAACTTAGGAATTTCTGGTATATTTAGCAGTGTGTTCTTGTCTAGTATCCTTATTTACTTCTCTCTCTGGACTGGATCTTTTTAGATTCGATCCCAACCTTGAATCTTCCATTTCCATGCTGTTGGCCAAGAAGTAGATGGCATGATTTCCTAGCCTCACGTAATTGTTAATTTAGTAATGTTATCAAGGCCTTATAATTGTGAGGTGGGTTATAGTTTGTGTAGCTCATTGACACCCATTTTCTAATTTTTTTTTTCCCATAGCCTAACTTTTGACCCTAATGGCAACCTGGTGCTACCCACCATTTTACAAATGAAATATCTAGCAAATAATAGATTTAGGATAATTACAAATAATTATGAAACAAAATGTATGTTTTGTGGTATTTACGATCCATTCCTTCTTTAAATTTTTAAAAAATTCTCTAGTTAATGGAGAGAGAGCTAGAGGTCATCATTGACCAGAAAAGGCTTTGTGGAAGAAGAAATGGTTTGTTTAGAGTGGAGACCAAGAAGTGGAATTTCTGTGGCATATTTACAGCTGTAATGGACGTTGCCAAATGTCTCCCAAGTGGCTATATCATAATGAAACCTCTCACCCAGTAGTATAAAAGTAAATGTTCTTCAAAACCTTGTACTTTAAAATGTTTGCTAAGCTGATGGATAGAGAATGGCAGATTATCTTAATTTATATTTTTTCTGACTATATCTGAAAAGGAAGATCTTTTCATATGTTTATTAGCCACTAGGATTTGCTCTTCTGGAAATTGCCTGGACATATAATATTTATCCATTTTCATATTTATGTCATTTCTGATTGATGGATTGATTTTTTAGTGTATTCTAGGTAGTAATCTTTTGTCTGCTACATACATTATGAATAGTGAATATGTTCTCCTGTCGGGGTCCCGTCCTGAGAGCAGTGTCCACTGAGACCTATGGAAACTGGCAGCAATCGACTGAAGAAATGTAAAGCTGGAGCGATGGTAAAGAAAGACTAGAGACATAGAATAGAATTAAAAGTGGGAGCTCAGGGGTCCATTGCCCATCATGGGACTCTGGCAGTGGCCCAGAGTGTTTGCTCCACTCTGATTTTATTGAAGTCTATTTGCCCAGAGGGTAAGATGAGTGAGGGAGGTCAACAGTTTCTCAGATTGATCAGATCAGCTTCTATTATTATTATTAACCTTAAGGGTAGCCTTCAGAAACCTGAAATCTGAGCCTTGTATTGGGAGAGCCTTCTGCTTGAGGTCACACACACAAATTTCTAGAGAGGTGTTAAGCTCTGCGAGTTCTCTGTGGACTAAAACACCACCAGAGTTAATCTCTAAGGGATCAGTGGGAGGGAAGCATTTTCCTCCCATCACAACCACAGAGGATTTTCCTCTGCTATAAGGGTTACAAGTCCTTCTGCCCTTATTTCAGAGCTCGAGCTACTCCCTTGGTCTCTGCCCCAGGCAATTGCAAATGTCCACAATGGGTATCTGCTTTGCCTGTTTAACGAGCAGGAAACACCCTAGAAGATGTATCTTTTCTAGGACATTGTCATAGCCTCTTCTATGACCATTATTCTCCTCAGAGTGCTCACAGACCCAGAAGGGTGTTTGTAAGCTGTATCCCCAACAGGCTAAAATTTCAGAAAAGGCAAGAAGCTTGCTAGCAATGGCTAGCTTAAATGTAAACTAGCAGACTTTTCTTTGTTCTGACTCACTCAGCTTACTTTTTTTCTGGGGATGCTTTCCTTTGCCAAGAATGGAGTCTTCATTCTCCATTCTCCCAGCATTCTCCCGGTCCATCATTTTTTCATATAATTAAAAAGTAATAAAAAAGAAATAATGAGTAAATTCTAGTAATCTGTTAAAGAGAAATATTTAAGATATTGGTTTAATGTGAATGTTTAAAAAAAGGAAAAGAAAAAAAGTAGAATTTGGAGTTAAGTCTTGAAGAATAGATGTGGTTTAGAAAGGAGTAGGAGAGTAGTATGACTAAATGACACACTGCAAAGTAAGAAAGTTCCTGGTACCTTCCAGAATTATTGACAGGACTGACCTGGTAGAAATAGAGAATTCTCAGTGGATTATCATGGGGGTAAAATTGGAAAAATAGGTTTTGCTTATAGGAAAGGGCCTTAAATGCTAGAGCAAGAAATTCATCCTAAGAGAATTTTTTAATTGAAACATGATATCTAATCAATATTTTGAAAAAATTAACCTGACTATACATGCAGTGTATCAGGTGAGGGCAGGAAGCATTAGATGTTAGATGTATGTTAATGAAGACAAGTGAATGTAAAGGAAGGGAATAATTAAGGCAATGTTTAAAGCAAAACATGCCAGGTCTTGGTGATTGATTGGATGCCTTGCTGATTATGAGTGGCTGAGAAGTAGTGATGTCATAGGTCACGTGAGAGGGAAAACTGAGCTTTAATGGCGAAATGAAATTAAATTCTGGGAACTGGTCATAGGGAGAGGAGGATGAGTAGAATGGGTGGCTTTGAGATTGTGGCTACATGAATGGAACACAGAAGATAGGATAAAATTTTAGCAATGAATGAAAACTTAATCAACAGATGAGGAAATGAAGGTGGAGTTTAAGCCTAATTTATTTATTTATTTATTTATTTATTTTTTCCTTTTCTGGTGAAACTGTTCTCTTCAAAAAATTTTATGGGGAGAGCCTTGAGATGTATCAGTTATGAAACAAGTTACAAAGAAAACATTTTACAATTTACAAATACAAATCAGTGCTTTATACAAGAATTCTCTACAAAGTTCACCAATCAATGTAAAAAATAATCTGTTTTAACCTAATATAAGGCATGCCCAGTTTATGTCATTTTCTAGAATTATTTTTGCCTGCTGGGAGACTTTACTCTTCGCTGATCCTGATTTTTCCTTGATTCTCTGGAATGTTCAGCGTATCTGCTAGATTTTTCCCAATGCCTCTCTGCACCATTCTGATATCTTTCTTCATCACTTCTAGAGCCTGAATGCTTTCTGTTTCCCTTGACTTTGATCTATCTCTTCTTCTAAAATTTTCACTGTTCTTATTTTAAGCCTAATTTATTTTAAAGAGAGAAGAAAAGGCAATATAGATAGGAAGAAAGGACTGTTCCTCTCTACTATGTATGACAGTGTATTGGTCATTTGCTACAGTTGGCATTTCCCAGGCTGTTACCCTAGTTACGAGGATGATAAAGCTTGGCACATGCTGCCTCTGCAGGGCAACCCTGTATTTAGAAGTCCCACCTGTGGGAAAGCACATGAGTTTCTCATGGAGACCATCAGCTAGTCATGAGAAAATAATACATGGCCAAGGATTCAGTTATGATCCACTGTGGTTCTTTAGAGATTACGTGAGTCACTTATGAATGCAAACACAACCAAGTACACTCAAAAACTATACCTTAAACAAATTTTTTCTTATGAAATATACCATATTCTATGTGAAAAAATATATTTCAAGATTAATGTTTATCTTGTATTGGATATATAACACTTCTGTATTTAAGCTCTGGTCTGGTTTGTCTAGGGATGATTTAATGCTGATTCTTTTTTTCATCACAATGCTTTTAATAACATTTTCCTTAAACATAGTTGTGGTATACAGGCAATGAGATAAAAGAAATCAGCGGCCTAGAGATGTGCAACAGTCTAACTCTCCTTAGTTTGTCCCACAACAAGATCACAGCAATTAATGGCTTAAATTCATTACCGATCAAAACACTTTGTCTGGTGAGTCTAACAAAATTGTCCTTGGAAGTAGTAGTTAATGTTTTAGTAAATATATGAACTATGACTTGTCAGGATTTTTTAATTGCATAAAGAGCTAATTCTTTCATGAAATGTTATTGTCTTCATCTTCGTTTGCTTCTTTCTATATTTGTGTGTGTGTGTGTGAGAAACAGAGAGAGAGAGAGATCAATATTTTATGCCAAAGTAAAATGATTTTCTAATTTGGTATCCAAATGCAATGCACTTCTACCAAGTATTTAAAAACATATTTTATAACATCTTATTGGTGAATATAATATTTAAGCATAATATTTATTGCTGTTAACACTTTATTGCTTTCAAATGAACCATAAGATGTTTTCTGGGCACAGAATTTTGGCAGTTCTTTTATATTAATACATGCTAGTCTCCCATTTTAGAAAAATCAGAAATAGTGCTGAGAATAAATGAACAATTCCAATCAGAGAGTTTAAAGATTTTTTTCCCCCCATGGATAGCATTGTTAGCTATGTGATACACTGTTTGACTCAATGAAAATGGAGATCATTGGCTCGCCGCCTGTGGCTCAATGGGCTAACGCGCCAGCCACGTACACCTAAGCTGGCAGGTTCGAATCCAGCCCGGACCCACCAAACAACAATGTCGGCTGCAACCAAAAAATGGCCGGGCGTTGTGGCGGGCGCCTGTAGTCCCAGTTACTTGGGAGGCAGAGGCAAGAGACTCGCTTGAGCCCAGGAATTGGAGGTTGCTGTGAGCTGTGATGCCATAGCACTCTATCCAGGGTGACAGCTTGAGGCTCTGTCTCAAAAAAAAAAAAAAAAAAGATAAAAAAGAAAATGGAGATCATTTATAAAAAGTCAGTAGGATTGGGTGGCACCTGTGACTCAAAGGAGTAGGGCGCCAGCCTTATATGCCAGAGGTGGCGGGTTCAAACCTGGCCCCGGCCAAAAATTGAAAAAAAAAAAAAAATCAGTAGGATGACAATTGTGTTTTAAAAGTAGCAATATAGCTCATTAATTTGGAGGCTGGTAATATTGTTTGTGGAATATCCAGGATTCGTTCCTCTCCCTTTCCTTCTTCCTACTTCTTACCCTTGGATGGCTTTGCCATTCCTCATCACATCCATCACGGGGGGGCAGGAAGGATTTCAAGCCATTATGCTTGTAGCTTATTAATATTGTACGTGACTATCCCACTAGAGGGTGTTGAACTGTTGTTTGAAACATCTTGGGTTATCTGCAGATTTTTGGATATGTATTGCACTATTCTTGTTTTTTAACCATAGATCTCTAAAGATTGGCTATGTGTTAATTTTTCTTTCCCCGAGCTTAGTGCTCAAAGTACTTAAAAAAAACCCTCTTATCCCTGTAGGGAGTTAGACAAGGGTACTGTCTTCTCAGTACTGAGGATGGAACTGAGGCATGGAAAGGTTTAATAATTTTCCTGAGCTTTCATGCTTTCTGCCCATTAAGGCATGTTAGTAAAGCATAAATGAAAATGAATTTGATAAATGGGCTTCAAAATTTTAAAACTAGAAAAGAAAGAAACATTTTAAAATGATGATAATCTGAAGGATTATTGACAGCATGTAGTACTCATTTGGAGTTTGTTGGAAGCTTATCCTATTCTTTTCATATCTACTCTGTATTGACATTCCCAGTAAGTGGATCAGGGTAGGTGGGAAGAGAGATGGGAGTGTGCATAAGGGAATGAGAATGAAGTCATTATTAAGAATAATAACACATAGCACTTTCATCTTAAGAGTTTGTTTCAATAACTAAATAAGTAATTCATGTTGACAATTCTATCTCTAGGAGCCTTTAGAAAAAGCACAATATATATTTTTTCAACAAATAGATTTGAGTCCCCACCACCCATCCTTCATGATGAACTAGAAAATCCAGAATATGCTATCATTCATTTTCCTTAAAATTTTAAGAAAAAGAAGGTTTTCTTTTCCAAATTTTAGTTACACATATATGATGATACACATTTGTTTCAACAGTGTTTAATGCTTTTGTTTTTCAATGCATGGAATCAGAATTTTTCCTATTTATTATAGAATTTTTCAAGTGTATAGTTACTATCGAAATAATTCATTTTAAAATTCAGTGAAAGCAGGATAATTCACTGTACAAACCAATTATTAATTCTTGACCATCAACTTTTCTGATACATTGAACCAGAAATGTGGTTCACTAAAGGGCTATTCTGTGGTCCAGCATCTTAGCAAGTAATGACAGTGCTTTCCAAACTTCAATACTCATTTTATCATCATAAGACCTGCTTGATTTTTTTCCTCCCAACTTGGTAGATTAAAAATGTTCTCAATTTCATTTACTTAAGGAAATAGCTTCTCTCTGAAAGTCTGTTCCCTGGTAATCATTATAAAACAATCAGGAAGAACTGTTCGTGCAGAAACCAGCTGTCCACTTTAAGGAGAGGGATACATCAGGTTTTTAGGATTGGATAAAGGGTTTAACTAGACCATGTTCAATCCAGAAATTCTGTGATTCTGAAATTTTCTCAGTTCTGGTTTCTTTTATGACCACAGGCTGTCTAATTAAACTTGTCTATGCCTCATTCTACTTATATCATCTAACTCTTTGAAAGCCATTGGAGAGGCTGTAAAGGAGAATCACAGTACTACTATAACAGCAGTACTATTATACCTATCTTGAGTGTCTTGCTTGTACTGTATCACATCATACCTTTGTTTAATTCTTAATAGACTGTGCACTTGTTAAAAGAAAAAAAGAAGAATCACAGTCTATCACATAGAAAGCACTTAAAAGTTCTTTGGGAAGAAGTGTAGTGTATACACATTTGATCCGTGGGCATGTTTTGAATAAGATATTGATATCTTATTGCAATATGTTAAATTAATAGGGATATGATGTTAAGTTTAATGCTTTTATTTCCCTTTTGTATTCTTTCTTTGACTTCTTTGAACTCTGGTTTTTTTTTTTTTGCAATTTTTGGCCAGGGCTGGGTTTGAACCTGCCACCTCCAGCATATGGGGCTGGCGCCCTATTCCTTTGAGCCACACAGGTGCCACCCATTGAACTCTGAACAGAAGGAAATTTGACTTTACTTTGGCAAATGGATTATAAATATTTTTCCTATTTATTATAGGATTTTTCTAATGTATATAAACATAAAAGAATAGTATAAACAATTGTATGCTATCAGCAAGCTTTGTAGATTATTGACATTCTATTAACATGTTTTAAAGAGCCATAGAATTATCTAATGAACACAAATCTTGCTCATTATTGAAGTGAGATTATATTTTAAAAAATACGATGAAAATGAGCTCTTGCTGTTAAATTTACTGGTAGAAGATGAAAGAGAACACTATAATTTAATTTTTCAGTTCTTAAAGGCTTATTAAAAGTTGTAAAAGTTTAAGGATGGGTATGGCATTAATTGAAACCTAAAATTTCCCTTCATCATGATTCTGAACTCCAATTACAAGTTTAATTTTACTGTGACATTTTCTTATACCTCAAGGCTCAGGAACACAGGGAATGATGAGTATGTTGGATAATGTACAGGAAAGTGCAAATTATCATTCTTATTTGTTGTTGTGGATATAGGGAGGTTGGGGAAGAAACTAACATTTCATTTTTTTTTTCTTTTTTGAGACAGAGTCTCACTTTGTTACTCTTGGTAGAGTGCTGTGATGTCATAGCTCACAGCAACCTCAAACACTTAGGGTCAAGTGATCCTCTTGTCTCAGGTTCCCCAGTAGCTGGGATTACAGGTGCCCACCACAATGCCCAGCTATTTTCTTAGAGATGGAGTCTTGCTCTTGCTTGGGCTGGTCTCAAACTCCTGAGTTCAAGTAGTCCACCGGCCTCTGCCTCCCAGAGTGCTAGGATTACAGACGTGAGCCATTGCTCCTGGCCAGCATTTCAGTCTTAAATATTTGTTTTATTCTCATTTTCTGCAAAAATACTTATGTGTGAATTATTAAACAACTTAGTCACATAAAAATAAAAATCCAATAAAAATAAAAAAATCCACTCCAATTGTTGTGACTTCGGAAAAATAACCATTTCATTAGCTAACAGTTGTGCCACCTGAGCTGGGTTCAGCTGGGTGGTTTTTCTGCTGGGTGTGATGCCTTAAGCTGGCATGTTGGTTGGGGGCTTGACTCAGCTTGGAGGCTGATATGACTGGGTTTTTTTCTTTGCTTAGTCTCAGGACTTCTTTCCATGTGATTTTTCCTTTTCCATATAGCCCCTCCACAAATTCTGTCCAAAAGAGTTGTTGCAGTTCTTACATGGCAGCTCACAGCTCCCAACACACAAAAGCAGAAGCTGCCAGGCCTTCCTAAGTGTCAGGCTCAGAACTGGCAAACTTCTGCCGTATTCTTTTGGTTAAGGCAAGCATAGGTCCAGCCTAGATTTAGGAGTTTGGAATTGCACATGAGCATGTGCAACTGGGGACATGGCTCATTGGAGGCTGGGGTAACAGACCACGGCAGTCTTTGTGATATGAAGTAATTATATCCAGAATGTTTCTGAAAATGAAATGCATGTGCGAAATACAATATTCGAGTGGTTTATTGTGATGCTGCTGATGAAAGAATTGCATTAAATTTATATTTCTAAAGATAAACATGGAGTTATATTGCCATTAGTCTTTAGGTGTGAAGAGTTAAAAGCTCATGCTACCAGCCTTTTGTCATTCTTACTGATCTGAATACTAAGCTTGCTTTAATTTTAATGAAAATATCATATTGTGAGTCTTCCAGCTGAAAAACTAGGATTTCTTTCTGAGGTGTGTGCTTGTGTTTGAGGAAGTGAGTGATGGAAATGGGGAGGCAGGGGGAGGGACAAGAATGCCTTCCTGATTTTTTTTGAGAGATCTGGAGAAGGAATTGCCATTACAACTTTTCCTATGAGAGGCCTTTAAAACACTAGGTATATTTTGTCTGTTTTAGAGTAATAATGAGATTGAGAAGATCGAAGGTTTGGAGGATCTGAAAACCCTGCAGAACCTAGATCTGTCCCACAACCAGATAAGTAGCCTCCAAGGCTTAGAGAATCATGACCTCCTGGAAGTGATCAACCTCGAGGATAACAAGGTAGTGTGCTTGTTCTTTACACGTCTTGCGTCAGTGTCTGCATAAGACGACACCCCCCCCCCATCATTTGTTTCTCAGCGGTTGTCACACTAAATGCTAGCTTAGAAATGTGATTCTAGCAAGCTTCCTAGAGCAATAGTTGCAGAAGGACTCTATTTTTGTTTTTGTTTTTAAATAAATACTTAGAGTTCTTAATTTTTGCAAGTTGGATGAGTCCTAATTAGACTGTTTTAAAGGTTTAAACTGAAACCACATGTGCACGATTTTTTGAAATAGACGTGTTCATGAAAAATTTTGTGTACAACGATGGCATTAGGAAAGTCTGAAATGTCAGAGTAAGGAGATGGAAGGTCTAAGACTAGCCACAGGCTAGGACTGGGGCTGGGGGACCTGGGGGCGGGGGATGTTGGGGAGATGTTGGCCAAAGGGTACCACTTTCATTCAGTTAGGAGGAATATTTTCTGGAGGTCTATTATACAGCATGGTGATTATAGTTAATAAAAATTAATGTTTCCAAAAAATGCTAAGAGAGAGTAGATTTTAAATATTCTCACCACAGAAAACTGACATTGTGCATATATTAATTAGCTAGATTTAGCCATTCCACCATGTGTATATATTTCAAAATATGTTGTACACAATAAGTACGTATAATTTTATCTGTCAATTTAAAAAAATTAAAAAAAAATAAAAATGCAAATATCTAGGAAAGATTTAAAGTATTAAAAGTAAAATAAAGAGACAAGGCACAGGCAGTAAATTCTTATATCCTGTTGGTAAAAATAGTATAGGTTCCCAATCTACATGAAGAGTTGGGGATTGGACTTACTCCAATTTTCATGTCGTACTTCATGTGCACTTCAAAAATTAAATAAATTGGCTTTCACTCTTAATTAGATTTTATTTTTAATAAAACATCTACACTCCTAATAATGGCATATTGATTTGGTACCTATAGCTGATTTCTTATGCAATAGATCTACAAGGTGATTTTATACATATTGAGTACTTTATTGTATTTTGGGGGAAAGATTTCATAGAAAGTTAAATATTTAATTTTTCTTGATCATGAAAAATTGGGCCAGTCCTGAAAGAGATGGTTGGTGTTAGCTGGAGCAAGATGTGGTGTTGCCGGGACTTTGTCCTGTTCTGCGGTGACGGTACCTACCAGTTCTGTCTGATGACTCTTCCACAAACTCTCCTCATCTGTTAGGTTATTAAAAATCAGAAGCGGTCACTCATTAGCTCTAGGTATAAGTCAACTTTTAATCACAGACAAAACTGTTCATTTTCATTCTCACTTGACTTGTATATTAAATTGTTTTGCCGTCTTCTCAAGTTAATTAATTAAAGTAGGTGACCTTTGATTCCCGTGCCCTTAGTCCTAGGATGGCAGCACAATCTCTGTTTCATGTGGTTTTATGTCCTTTTCCCACACTTGCCACTAAAGTCTAACTTTTAGAAAATTTCCTGCTGACAGTGTTTCTCACGTATATACTGGGGGTATTAGAAAGATAGAAGGCACTCATTAAATCCCATTTCAATGCATCTCAGAAAAAGCAGTAATGGTAAGGGTTTAGGAAGAGGAGTAATGATAATGATAATTATAACAATTATAGTCGTAACATAATCTAGAGATATTCACTGAGAACTTACTAGCCATTGTTCTAAGCACTTTAGTTATCTCATTTAATCTTCTTTATAATACAGTTATCACTGTTGTTTTCCGAAGAAGAAACTATAGCACAGAGGTAAAGTTACAGGTCTAGCAAGTAGCAGAGCCAGGATTCCAATCTGGAATATTTTGCCTCTAGAGTCTGTGTTCTCAAGCTTTGCAGGAGAACATTGTAAATGAAATGCGAAGGGGCCTCCCTTCTGAAAAGGATGAGGTACGAGGATTTCTCATCGACTCTGTGAGCCATAGATGTCCTTTTTAACATTCTTGAATAGTCTGAATAAAAGGTATTATAAATTTTAACAATATATTTTACTTAACCTAATATATCCAAAATATTATCAGTTCAATGTGTAATCTACATACAAAGTTATTGACGAGCTATTTTACCTTCTACTGTTTCCTGCTAAGTTTGTCATCTGCTCTGTGTCTCACACTCAGCACACAGCTCAGTTCATCTGGCCATATTTCAAGTGCTCAGGAGTCACTTGTGGCTAGGAACTACCACATTGGATAACATCAGTCTAGAAACCCCTCAAAAATAGTACATTCTTCTCTTCCATTTCGAGAGACTTTTCAAATTACGTCTGAAAAAGTTTACAGAAAAAAGGGGTGTCATTAAGTGAAGAAAGGGGTTGTCATTTTCAAATGTTAAAGAGGTTGCATTAGAAAAAAGTGACCACATGTCCCAAAGGGGGATCCTTTGGCAACAGTTATGTCCGTAACAATAACACAATTCCCTGGCTCCCTGCTGAGCAGGTTGGGGAGCAACTGACAGTACTTCGAAATATTCTTTGAGCCATCCAAAGAGTTCCTCAGAGGGTTCTCCAGGACTACTGAGAATATTGTGTATCAGGGATGGAAAATTTATCATTTAACAGAAACATAACATAACTTCTGCTTCTCACGTGATGAATTTGATGCGAGAAATATTGTTTTATTGGTAGCACTTTCATTGATGTTAGGAATTTGCTTTCAGCTGTTGTGACACCTGCCTGTGATCATTTTGAACATCTCTCTTAAGGTCTATTTGCAAACATTTACCATCATCTGGTGATTTGGGGACCTTAGTCATTTTCTACACTGTAGTCCCTGTTACATTTTCAATCATTTCTGTCATTTAAGTCATATCCCAAACTGTTAACTCCATTATAATCTCAGTCCTTTCTTTAGTAGCAAGATGTTGGTCCGGGAGTCCTTAGAGAACGTTGTTTTTATTTCACAGCATTTGTTCCCAACAACTTTTCTGAGTTTTTTTTTTTTAAAGGATTAACAAGGTAATACTCGTAAAGCAATACAAGCGTGGAAAGCACTTAAGTCCTAAGTAACGAGAGCAGTCCTCCCAGAGCTCATGGTCTGTTCGTTTTTTGCAGCGCTCTAGCCTTTCCTTCTAACTCCTTCTCCCTGAATGCTGGCAGAGACGGTAGCAGCGGGGGGCCGTTAGCCTACTCTTTATTTTCTTGATGCTGTATATAGGTGGGACGTTCTTAGCAAGGGGACGGACTTCTTGCTGCTTGTTGTTCAGAGATAGATGCCATTTAATGTCTTAGACAAACCATCCATGGGCGTTACCTCTACCTTTATTGGACCCTGGCTCATACTTCTGTTCCCATATGTGACCAAAAGGAATTCTGGGGAATTGAACATATTCTGGCTTATAAGTGAACTTAATTTCTCTCAGGATGTAAGTTTGTTAGCCCTGTAAAGAGAGGGGTTGAACTAGATGATTCCTTGGGGAGCCTAGGGTTTTTGGAGGCTGACAGCATTGATGGAGAGGGATGAGCCAGGGGTGAGCTTAGGAGATGTGGGCATGATCAGGTGGCCTGCTAAAATCAGTCTCCATTCTGCCTGGTCTAAGCCCCTGCCATGGGATGCACACAGGAAGGAGGCCCCTTTGGAGGCCTTTGGTCCCTTTATATCCCCAGGGGATGGCAAGGCAGGGTAGCCTGATCTACTCAGCAACGGCTCTCTTGGCTCTCTACAGAATGCTGATGGTGCACACTTTGTGGGCAGGTCCTGGTGTTGCCTCATCGCTTTTCCAAATACTTCTGAACTTTTAGATTGATATCCATTGATTTCATCCTTTGCTCTTGGCCCTTCACTAAATCCCTACCTTTTGGTGGCCTGGCCCCGGGATGATGGAGCCAGCCTGCACAGCTAGTTGTGCGTGTCTCCCTTTAGCACTGGTTCACTGATTTGAGTGTAGGCTGTAGACCCTGAGGCTGTTGTGCCACAGTCATCTGACTCTGTCAGGCCAGCAGTGACTGGGAACAGAGACCAGCACTCCTGGGGGCAGAGGGTGAAATGAAGTGGTCCCGTAAAGAAGGGGGTTGGAATGCCAACTTCCAATGGGTTGTGGGCATTTTCTTCTGATCCTCACGCAGACCAAGCTTATTTCCACCCTAAGAGCTTCAGAACATCTGGTGTCTCTGCTGGAAGGTTTTCCCCAAATTTTCCAAAAAATTCTCTCCTTCATTTCACCTAAGCTTCTGTCTAACCCTCACAAGAAGGCCTCTCCAACATCCTCCCAGCCCCCTTCACCCCCTCGCACTCCTTCACTCGTCATCAGCACTTCCCACTGCCTGAGACTGTTACCTCACATATTCTGTTTGTACATCTTTTAAGAATCATTGCCTTTCCTATGAGAATGTTGACTTCACAAGCTCAGGGACTTCATCTGCTTACTTTGTGCTGAGCCTGGCCCTTAAGAACTCTGTGCTCAGCCCAGCACCCGGAGCTCAGTGGTTAGGTGCCGACCTCATACACCGGGGCTGGTGGGTTCAAACCTGGCCCAGTCCTGCTAAACAACAATGTGACAATGATAACACAACAACAAAAATAGCCGGCGTTGTGGTGGGCTCCTGTAGTCCCAGCTGCTTGGGAGGCTGAGGCAAGGGAATCGCTTAAGAGTTTGTGGTTGCTTTGAGCTTTGACACTATGCACTCTGCAGAGGGCAACATAATGAGACTCTGTTTCAAAAAAAAAAAAAAGAACTCTGTGCTGATCACAGCTGGCATGAACAACACTGACAGAGCACATGGTCCCCGGAACCACGCCTGATTGCTTCCTTCTATTGAGGGCTGGTTTGGTGTTGAAGTTCCCTGTGGTAAGATTCAGAGTGATTGTGTGTAAGAAGGGAGGCTCTTCCTGGGTAGAGAAAGGAGACAGAGTAGGGATCAGAGGAACTGTCTGAGCTGAGCTGATGAAGGCCTTAAGCTAGGCAGTGGTGGTGAGCAAGGAGAAGGAAGGCTGAAGTCCAGAGGTGCTTCGGAGGTAGACTTAATAGGGTAGACTGGAGGTGGTGGGCGAGGAAGAAGATATTGCTGAAGATGACCCTCAGGTTTCTAGCTCAGGGGACTGGGTGACAGCAGAGCCATGTAATCTCCTTACTCAGTCATCTAGAACCTCTGGGTTCTTGGATATTCATCTTGCTCTGAGCTTTAGAAGCAGGCATCCTATTCCACACCACTGCATGGGCGAGCTATACAAACTCTTTATAATGAACAGTGAGCCATGCTGTGGAGCTACTTTTGTGGAAGCTAATTCTTATTAAGTATAGTGAGTTGAATTGTGGCCCTCCAAAAGATATATCCAAACTCCACCCCCAAGAGCCTTGTTCAGAAACCAGTCTTTGGAGATGTAATCAAGTTAAGCATCTCAAGATGACATTATCCCGGATTTAGGGTATCCCTAAATCCAATGTCCTTATAAGAAATAGAAGGGGAGAAGATACAGAGCAGAAGGCCCCAAGACCCATGTAAAGACAGGGGTAGAGATTGGTGTCATGTTGCTACAAGCCAGGGAATGCCTGGAGCTACCAGGAGCTAGAAGAGGCAAGGAAGGATTCTCCTCCAGAATCTTCAGAACACGAATAGCCATCCCAACCCCTGGATTTCAGACTACTGGCCTCTAGAACTAAGAGAATAAATTTCCATTGCTTTAAGCCTCCAAGTTGTAGTAATTTGTTATGACAACCACTGAGACTACGTGTCTGGGAAATGGAGAATGAAGTCTGCAAGTTATACTTAATCGTGGTCGTCTGTAGTTTCTGCTTTTTACATTTTCCTTAAGAAACTTCTCTAGACCCCAGGGTTTTAAATGTTCTTCTGTATTTTTTGATCATTTCAAAGTTTGTTTTTTCATGTTCTGTCTTTAACTCAACTGGGATTTATTTTTGTGGGTAGTGTGAGGTAGGCATGTAATTCCCACATGGACACATGTTGTCCCAGTGTTTCAAAACTCGGATTTAATAATTGTAGAACATTCTATTGAATGGATATGGCAGGATTTATTCCGTCTTTTTCTTATTGAAATCTGCTATGTTTAAAACTTTTGCTATTAAAAATAACATTGTGTATATTCTTATACATAAATGTTTAAGTGCATTTATTATAATTATTATTTTTTAGGATAGAGTCTTAGAAATACTATTAGTGGCTATGGACATTTTTAAGACTCTTGGTATACTTCCTGAAGGTTCATACTATTTAATACTCCCACCAGCGGTATATGAAGTCAGAATTACTTATTAAGGCACATCTTACTATACCTTTATCAACAAATATCTTTTTAAAATTAAGTAATCTGTTAGAAAAAATGGTGTTCATGTCATATGTTATATGCTTTTTATTGATTACCAAATAAGTTAAACATTTTTTTCCTTGTTAGACATTTGATTTCCTTTTTAAAAATTGTCTATTCATGCTGATGACTATCTATGTACATATGGCATATGTAAAAAATATTTTTAGAGAAAATAATACCCTTCCCTGTAAACTGCCCTTTTAGGTCTGTGTAATGCTTGGAGAGCAGGGCCTGGAAGGCAATGGAAACAAGAGTTGTTGCTGGCTTCTGTGGGGTAGGCTGTGGCCAGCCAGGCAAAGGAGATTAGAGAAAGGGAGTGGACTGGACTCTGGGCATCAGCTGGCTGCGGTGACATTCTTGGCAGCAGATGGCTGAAGTTCCTGTAAAGATGAGCCTTTCTGGCTGTATTTTACTGGAAGTCATTTGGGGTGCTGTTGTCCATACACCTACTGTAAAATTCTGTTGCACACAGCCTAAGGATTGTGGCCTTTGTGGAGAGAAGATGTGAAGGTGGGATCTACGTGGGGTGAGGCTGTGCATGGGGGGCACGTGCAGGCCAGGCAGGATCTGCCCACTTTGCTAACTAAGGAGAAGTGGGAACTTAAAGCTGGGCCGTCCGTGCTTCCTGCCCTCTTACCTCACCCTGCCCTTGAAGGTCTGAGAGGGAGGCTGAATCCCTTTTGTTTGACTCTTAAAGACCAACTGACCCTAACAGACACCATTTAACTGGTAAAAGCATTTTACATAGCCCATGATCATTGCATTCACGGTGTTTGGAACACATTAGAGTGATCTTTGCATGCAACCAGCGTGGAGTTTTCCTACCATGGGACTGTGCTGACTCATTCGATCACATAATGATGAAGTTCTTAGGAATTTAGAAAGTTGTCACTTTTACTAATCAAGTTAGACTGGACATTCTTGTATGTAATTTTTGCCTGTCTGATGAGCTCTTTAATATAAACTTCTTGAAGCCTTGTGGGTGGCTTATAGCTTATGCGCACGTAGCACATCAGATTGCCTTCTAGAAAAGATGTACCAGTTTCTACTCCCCCAGCAATGTGTGCAAGTGTAGGTGGCCAGGGCTTTCTGGTGAGACACGAAGAATGCAGGAACACATCTCTTAACATTGGTGCGAGGTCCAGGAACGAGAGCTGTATGCTAGAGGAAGATCAATTCACTTTTTCACCTCTCTGAATAAAACGATGGAAAATAGTTGATCTCTTTTTCTTGTAAGTGATCCAAATGGGTAGTCATCTTGTAGAAAAAGGATGTGGGTAGTAACATAATGTTGCTCTAACAGGATTAACGGGTACAGGTTGTTTATTGCAACTCTGGAGTTTGGCTTTCATAGGATATCTTTGAAAATGGCATCCTTTGAACATGGCTCACTTGTTTGTCTCTTGAGTTGGCTTTGGTCCCAGTTTATATTTTAGCTGCATTATGTAGTTAGATAACTCAGAAGTTCTTGGTGACCCTGTTGTTGGAGTCCTTTGACAATGCATGCAGAAATGATTTGGAGAAAATTAGGAGTGAAAAAGTCATGAATAACTTTCTGTAAAAGTTTGGTATCTACTTGAAATAAAGGAAATAAAATTGATATTGTTAATTAGAGAAAATTTAAATAAAACTATTTGCCTTTCATTCATGGAGAATTCAACAGCTGCAACCTTGGCTCTATCATTGGTTAAATTAAGAAACTGTCAAGCAATCCTTTTATTCCCCTTCTTTTCCCTCCCTTTAAAAAAAAATGTGAATCATAACCCATGCAAGTAAGTGTATAAAACATAAATGTACAGGTTAGCTAAAAAAATGTTAAGGTGAATTATGGGCACTCATCAAGAAATATATATTTTTTAACTTTTATCTTTTCTTAAAATAATTTCTCTTGTGGAAAAGGTGATAGAGCCATACAAGTGCATGCAGTAAGAAGGCTTAACAGGTCACAAATGGCCAGGGCAGCAGAGGCAGGACTGGGGAAGGAAATTGGGGGCCTAGAGCATTGGGAACAGGGGTAGGGGTAGGGAAGCTAACCAGGTCATCCTTGCATGCATTTTTGTACTGTTTCTCTGGCTTTACATGCCATTTTATTTCTGCCTTAAAATGAACATGGGTGTGAGGAGAAACCTTACCCTACTCAAGCTAGAGAGGAAGAAAGAAAGCATGGCTATGTACATTCACTTTTAATGAAGAGGTATTCAATAATTCCCTTGTTTGGTGTGGCTCTGCAGAATTCTCATTAAAAAGCTGGATATTCAACAGAGCAATTTTAAAAAATAAGTTGAATTGAAACCATCCAAAGTGGCTCTAGGGTATTATGTTTTCAATTGTCTTTGCGCATTTAGTCTGTTGATAATATTTTTTTCATTGATTAAACAGATTGCTGAGCTAAGTGAAATAGAATATATTGAAAATCTACCTATCCTTCGAATTCTCAATCTTCTAAATAATCCAATTCAGGTAAGAGATCATCTGTATGGGGGAGGAGGCGGCAGAGGAGGACTATTCTGGAATTCTTTGAGAAGTACTTTTGGTAAAGAATATCTGGAATGTGAATACAGTTTATCTTCCTTCTCTCTTAGGAAACAATAGAAGGGTTTACTAGCAACCCCTGACTTGGGCTTTTTTTGAAATAAGATCTTCCTTTGTGAATGACAGACTATCTCACCATTGTCAGTGAAGTAAAGCCAGAAAATGAATATCTGCCTGGCCCTTCATGACTCATCCTGGTAGAGATTACAGGAGATTACGGGAGGGAGAGAATGGGATTGTAGATGGATGTTCATTTACATTAGAGAGTGCAAGGTGCCAAAGGTGTAGAGAAAATATGGTTTCTGTTTTATAACGGGGGACAGGAAGTCTAAGATTAGATATCTGAAATGATTTGTCTGGATGTAGCCATGAAATTGGTGTGGTTGTAAAGTAATTATAGAATAAAATATTTCCTAAGTGTTCTTTCTTAACCTTTAGGACTTAAGTATTGAGGATTGTTTTTCAGGTCCCTCTCTTTCTCTCCATCCTCCCCCTTCTTTTCCATCCATCCTTCATTCTATTTTCTTTCTTTCTTTCCTCTTTTTTTTTTTTTTTTTTTTAAGACAGAGTGTCATTATGCCGCCCTCAGTAGAGTGCCACAGCATCACAGCTCACATCCACCTCAAACTCTTGGGCTTAAGTGATTCTCTTGCCTCAGCCTCCCAAGTAGCTGGGACCACAGGCGCCCACCACAATGCCTGGCTATTTTTTGGTTGCAGTTGTCATTGTTTAGCTGGCCTGGGCCAGGTTCGAACCCACTAGCTTGGTGTATGTGGCCGGTGCCCTACTCACTGAGCTACGAGCACCAAGCCCCTTCATTCTATTTTCTACCTAAATCCTTTGCACATAAATTCCCACAGGCCCCTGACTTCGTATGTATCTCTAAGTACCTTTTTTGTTGTGCATATCCTGATGTACATGTTTAGATAGGTAAAAATAAAATCAATTAAGATCAAATAAGATAAAATAATAAAGATTTAAAAATTAAAATAGTCCTTGCCATGGGAATAGTGGCAGATAACTTAGACACTTCCTTTCTAAATAATATTTCTAAAAGGTGGATAGTCCCAATTCAGCAGATTAGGAGGGAATAATAATGAATTAGTGTTATAAAGAACATTATTTTATTATTATAAGGTAAGCGCATAAAGATAAACATTAATACAAACTAATGCAAATAAATAATAACAAATAGTACAGGTTTATTATTTAGAGTAACGAAATTCATTGAAGTTGGAAGACAGGGTTTGAGTCACTGGCCACAAGATATTAGATGAGCTACTTCACCTCTCTGAGGCTTTGTAGTTTTCCCCTTTAGAGATAAGAATAATCAGGTTGTTCACAGTGTAATCCTAGCACTTTGGGAGGCCAAGCAGGGTAGGATTGCTTGAGGCCAGCACTTCAAAACCAGCCTGGGCAGCATAGTAAGAACCCATCTCTATGAAAAATTAAAAAAAAAAACAAACAAACGAAAACCCAGCCAAGTATGGTGGCACATGCCTGTTGTTCCAGGCCCTCAGGAGGCTAATGCAGGAGGAATGTTTGAGCTCAGGAATTTGAGGTGATTGTGCCACTGTACTCCAGCCTGGGCAAAAGAACAAGACCTTGTCTCTAGAAAGAGAAAAAATTGAAAAGAAAAGGAAATGAGGCTAATCCTACCTGTTGTTCTAGTCTTAAAGGGAGATAAACAAAATCAAGCATTGGAAGAACTTTGTAAGTTACAAAGCGTGGTCTGCATTTGAGGTAATCGAAGGGGATTGGGGAGTGTGAGGTGCAGAGTCCTTTTCAGGGGTGTGGGAATGATGAGGGAGCAGGTGGAAGACCCAGGCTTGTGCTGGTCCTTGTTGATTTGGGAAAAGAAGACAATTGAATAGTCCTCTTGCTATTTTAAATAGGAAAAATCTGAATATTGGTCCTTCGTAATTTTTACACTGCCACGATTAACAGACTTAGATCAGAAGAAGATTAAAGTGGAAGAAAAGGTACGTAATCGTATTTCATGTGTTTATGGGTTAATATGCTCAGAAGCTCACACTGCCTGCTACAGACCCAATGTAATCAATAAAATATGTACGTTAATTATTTAGGGAATGATTCCTTTTCCTTACCTATTTAACCCTCCTGAGCATCAGCACCAATGCAGTCAAAGGCCTGCTGTTAGTGCAGGAAAAGGCTGGCAGTGGGGACAGAAACAGCGCTCCACTTACACGGTGGCAGCATCACCAGCATATAGGTAGCAGATGATTGGTTTGGATAACAATCATATTTGGAGGGTATATAATTCTGTGTTACTTTAAAAATTCATTTAACAATAAAACATTTTATAATGTCATTCTACCATATAATCAAAAGATATGCAAATAAGCCACTACTTTGATAAGTCTTTAATTCTGCACTTTGAAATGCGGATTCATCTGGTCACACAATTCCAGAGTAACCAGACCTTGAATTCTGGCACCTGCCTCCCTCCCTGCCATACCCGTGGTGGCTGCTTTGTCTTGCTTTAGTGGCTGGTGACAGCTGAAATATCTACTAATGAGGGATTTCTTACATTGGATGCAAATTTGAGATGGAATGAAAACAGGTGTAAATATGTAGAGAGGCACACGTTCTAGCCCATAAATGCCTTTGTGAAATCTTGGTTAAAAATAGTTGCATATGCTAGTCTGTCATTATTCTCACACTCAAAGGCACTTATTAGATTTCTCTTTTCCTTTGATGTTTTGCAAAGGGAATCAAATTTAAAATCATGTAGTAGTAAAGCTGTGGGAGATGGGGGTAGCTGGGGGACATGTATTTAGAGGGATAGCAAAGACGACGGAATAGAGAACTGTGCTTTTTGAGGAAAAGGCCCTTATCCTTAAATGGGGACAATGATGCTAAAAGAGAAGGAAGGTTTGGTAGAATTTGAGTTCATGGGAATAGTTCTTGGTGAGACGGCATGAGAAAACAATATTCTCTAAATATCAGCTCCCGGAATCTAGAATTATAAATCTTATTTTTTTTTCCACATAGTAAAAATTGGAATGTTGAAACTATACATGTATTACAAGTAATCACAGATTTTTGAGGGCTTTTCTTATTTTTGATGTTGTTTATCCTTGTGCCCTGCCAAACAAGGGAGTATAAAGAAGACATTGGAGATCCAAGGACTACCATTCAATATTTTGAAATAATTATCATTTTCTAGGTGTCAGGAAAATTAGAGTAGGTGTGAAGACGGAACGCACAGGTTCATGAGCATGTGCTAAGTTATTTTGTATACCTGGTCGCCCGTCTGGAATATTTCATTAAAGACAATCTAGGCCTTGTCTTCTTTCTTGAAACAAAACTTTTTTCCCTTTTACATTTCTAATTCTGGAAAAGGTGTCAGCTGTGAATAAATATGCCCCTCCCCCTGAAGTGGTCGCAGCCCGAGATCACCTGACCCACGTTGTCAACAGCATGATGCAGCCACAGAGGATTTTTGACAGGTATTTATCAGGGATCCACAGGGTAGGACTTAGGGTGAGCAGACCTCATCCTTTTCTCCTAGCCCTCTATTTCGGGACCATTTATTTCCTACAAATGCTGCTTTCTCACCTTTGTAGAGGGAAGGGGCTGACTCTTTATGTGAGGGACTGCGTTGTCTTGGTTATGGCATATTACCATGTACTTGAATGTGCCCGTCTCCTGCTGTTTTCCTAAGCATGGTGAGGAGCTCATTCATCCTCATGCTTTCATCTGGCCCCTTCCGTGGTGACTAGCCTATGCCCTATAACAGTGAAATTAACAAAATAAAAGTTTGTCAGCTTTTCTCCCTAAGGATAGAAACACAGATCTTAATTTCATTAACAGAAAACTGTGACGATTTAGATCCATTGTAAATTTTTCCTTAGCTGTGAGTGAATGCTAAAGACTCTTGCTAGAGAGGGTTCCATGAATTCAGATTATTAGGGAGTCCCTAGAAAGAAGCCAAGATAGCCGGAAGGAAACCTGAAATGGTCTTTGCGCTGAGCTGCCATCGCCCCAGCAGGGAGGGCTCGCCCAGCTTGGTGGAACACATGAATAGAGTCTCTCACCTCTAAATTTGAAGACAGACTTACCACAGTTCCTCCATTTCTTTTCAAACAATCTGTTGGAGCAGATGGCCATTTATGCTATAAGTATAATGCAGAAATTCTAGCAATACCCAAAGGCGTCTTAAAAATACTTGTAAAATCTCTTGGCTATAAATGGCTTCTCTTCTTCATGTGGTATTTGTTCCTGTACTTCACATGGGTGGTTTCCAATAGGGAGCAAAATGTTTTATTTTGCAATGCAGGACATGATTTTTATGTGTAATTTAATAATTCAGACACTGACAGTTTTATATGTTTATGGTAGCCCTCTAAGGTGAAATGAACGATCCTTTATTTACCTACATCTGGAAAAGCACATTTGATTCAAAAGAGAGGATTTATGTCCTCATTGTTGTTTCTTTTCTAGTTTGTAATATTGCTAGTTGTTTCATGCTTATATAGATGTTTATATAGATGTATAGAATACATATATAGATGTATAGAATACATACAAATATATAGCAAAGAAACTTGCAGCAGCATTTAATAAACATGTATATCTTGGTCACTTCTGGCTGTTGGGTAAACAAGAGCAAAGACCAGGTAGGCCTGGGATCCAAAGCTAGTGACAATCCCAGCCATGCCCTTTCTCCTCTGGGCCAGCGCCAGAAGTCAGGACCCGGGAGGTGAACCCTGCCTCTTATCTTTGGGACTCATAGGCTTGTTGTTTAGTGTCTTTCAGTGTCTTCATGTGTTAATTGGCGATAATAACAGAAATAGCTTCATCAGCTTCTTGTGACAATTAAATAGGGTAATATATGTAAAACATCTAGAATAGTACCTGCCACGTAGCAATTGCCCAGGTGAATTTCAGTTATTTTTGTTAAGTTTGCTTTGTGCTTCTGTATTCTAATTTGATAGATATGGTTGTTAAAGTAGCCCTCAAAGGGCAGTCTTATTTCTTTCGTTGAGTTCTGGGTAGAACATATTACTCTAGCAATCAAGAACTAATATATAACCGCATTTTTCCTTTAAAAAGTCTTGTTAAAGTAAATTTACATAAATGTATATTTTACCTTGTTTGTTATCTATGCTTTGAATATTATTTTCGGCATATTATAATCAACTTATTTCTAGAAAGCAGGATTAGCCTTCTAAACAGTGTCTGCGTAGAACAAGTACTCATTTATCTGGATTAATTATGATTGCAACATAGAAACTCTACCTAACAGATGCCATTAATGTGCTGGCTTATTAGAGTAAGGATAATGACGGATTCTGGTCTTATATCCTAGCACTCTTCCCAGCCTGGATGCCCCTTACCCCATGTTGATCCTAGCTGGTCCTGAAGCTTGTGGGAAACGAGAACTTGCCCACCGCCTCTGCAGACAGTTTAGTACATACTTCAGATATGGGTAAGTTTGTTTATTGGCTTGTGAGACCTAGAAATTCATCGAGGTTGTTGCATCTATCAGTGGTTTATTCCTGATAAAAATCTCAGGTATTTCTAATTTTGGCTATTCATTTCAAGCAAGTTCTAAAACAATTCAATATTTAAGTGACATTTTACAGCAAAGCTTTAAATGGTAAGTAAATTGAACGTCCAATAGATACCAGTTCTTTGCAATGCCAGAGCACCCATGAGAGTGTTAATCCTTGAAGGTAAATAATTGGTAACATCAGATCAATGTGATGACCTGGTCTTGGAATGAGTAGGAATCTTGATTCTCATGCCATTCTAATCAATGTGGTAGAGAAGACTGCTAAAGTAATACAAGAAAAACTTAATGCACAACAAGAAGAAACACAATAGTTTGTCTTTTATGAAGCAGGTAGTAAACACACAGCAGTAACGCTGCCCCTGCCCAAATAAAACCAGCAGACAAATAAGCCTGGCTCACTGATGCCACGATACAGCTTTTCCATAAAAGGCTCATCAGCTTCTTTGCCATTTGTTATTCTGTGGTATACGAGGTCAGACAATTAAGTTGGCAAACTCATCCTAGAACTAGAGCTATCTCCCTCGTTGCTGAGTAGCACTACGATCACCTTCCAGGTACTCCCCTTGACTATCCAGTGGCTGTAGTGATGTTTGGCAATAAGGTATGTAGCACTTTTTCTAGGATGAGTTCATGAACATAATTGTCTGACCTTATAATCAGTCCCAGCCCAAGTCACTCCCCAGGGTTTGAAAATACACATCTTGTTAATGAAGGTAAATGGCATTTGAACACGGGCTCCTGTGGCCCTGCCCTATGCCAGCATAAACAGCGTGCTGTGAGGCGTAGTGGGCAGGGCTGTGCTCGGGGTCAGCTCCTACTTGACTGTGCTCGGAGCACGCTCCAGAAGCACTTGAGCTTCTTTGTCCCCAGACAGGTCTTCCTCTTCTCAGACATTTCAGGAGGAAGCAGGAGAAGCAGGTTTTTCTTTTCCTTTCCTTCAGGTTAGCATGCAATATAGTTCAATTTTTTAGAGCAAATGTTTTGCTGAGTGATTTCCTAATGACCCAGTTAAAACAGAAGAAAGTATCTGGAAAACCTAGAACCACCAAAAAGAAAAAAAGAAAGAAAGAAACCTTCCAGCTGGATTTACAGATTTAGAATTGCCACGGTGGTCTCTTAAACTAGTTTCCTCTTATATTTTTTTATGTATGGCAAAGAAATTACTTTTAAGTAGTGTCTGTCAGTGAGCTGTGGCTGTGACTACAAAGATATATAGGACAGCAAGAAAAATAAGTGCAAATTATTTTCTAATGCTATTTACCAAAAAAAAGTCCCTTCCCTTAAGCCGCACATGTTCAAACAATATAAACACTATTTTAAATAGATCCATTTATTTAAATATTTAAAAATTGCTTTCCTCATTTGAACAACTCTAGGATAAAAATAATACAGAATAATTTATTGATTAATATATTTTAAACACCCTGAAGTTACAAAAATAAATTAAAAGTTAATTTTAGAGTAAAAAACTCTAGAGTACATTATACTCATATGGGGGTACTGAATCTGTTTTATTTTTTATTTTTTATTTTTTTTTTTTCTTTTTTATTAAATCATATCTGTGTACAATAATTCAGTCATGGTGTACAGTGTACGGGCTTCAGATACAATTAGAGATATTTTTAATAGGCTTATCAAAAATCAAATGATGATAAGTGTCTGGGTTCACCCATGGGTTTTCAATTCTGTTCCGTACATCTACCTCTCTATTTTTGTGCCAGTACCATGCTGTTTTGATCACTATTGATTTATAGTATAGTCTGAAGTCTGGAAGCGTGATTCCACCCGATTTGTTTTTATTTATGAGTAATGTCTTGGCTATTTGAGGTTTTTGCTGTTTCCATATAAAACCAAGTACTAATTTTTCCAGGTCTTTAAAGTATAACAGAAGTGCTTTAATAGAGATCGCATTAAATCTGTAGATTGCTTTAGGTAGTATAGACATTTTAACGATGTTGATTTTTCCCAGCCATGAGCATGGAATATTTTTCCATTTGTTGAAATCTTCAGCTATTTTTTTTCCTTAGAGTTTCATAGTTCTCTTTCTAGAGATCTTTCACGTCCTTAGTTAGATACACTCCCAGATATTTCATCTTTGGCACTATTATAAAGGGAATAGAGTCCTTGATTATTTTTTCTCCTTGACTATTGTTATATATAAAGGCTACAGATTTGTGAATGTTAATTTTGTATTCTGAGATGTTGCTATATTCTTTAATCACTTCTAGGAGTTTTGTAGTTGATTCCCTGGGGTTTTCCAGATATATAATCATATCATCTGCAAAGAGTGAGAGTTTGATCTCCTCTTGTCCTATATGGATCCCCTTGATTGCCTTCTCTTGCCTGATTATGGTGGCTAAGACTTCCATTACAACATTAAAAAGCAGTGGAGACAGTGGGCATCCTTGTCTGGTTCCTGATCTGAGTGGAAATGATTTCAATTTTATTCCATTCAAAACGATGTTGGCTGTGGGTTTCCTGTAGATGACCTCTATCAGTTTAAGAAATGTTCCTTCTAAACCTATTTTCTTAAGCGTTCTGATCAAGAAAGGATGCTGGATATTGTCATAAGCTTTTTCTGCACCTATTGAGAGAATCATATGGTTTTTGTTTTTTAATTTGTTTATGTGATGTATTATATTTATGAATACATGTATATTGAACCATCCTTGGGGCCCTGGGATGAAACCCACCTGCTCATGGTGTATAATTTGTTTGATGTGTTGTTGAATTCTGTTTGCTAGGATCTTATTGAATATTTTTGCATCAATATTCATAAGAGATATTGGTCTGTAATTTTCTTTTCTTGTTGGTCTTTTCCTGCTTTGGGTATCAGGGTGATATTTGCTTCATAGAATGTGTTGGAAAGTATCCCTTCTTTTTCTATGTTTTGGAAAAGGTTAAGTAATATAGGAGTTAGTTCTTCTTTAAAGGATTGGTAGAATTCTGTTGTGAAGCCATCTGGTCCTGGGCTTTTCTTTTTGGGGAGATTTCTTATAGTTGATGCCATTTCAGAACTTGTTATAGGTTTATTCAACATATCCACTTCTTTCTGGCTAAGTCTAGGAGGGTGGCATGTTTCCAAGTATTGATCTATTTCCTTCAGATTTTCATACTTCTGAGAATAGAGTTTTATGTAGTATTCATTAATGATTTGTTGAATTTCTGAGGGGTCTGTTGTTATTAGACCTTTATCATTTTTGATTGATGAAATTAGGGATTTTACTCTTCTACTTCTGGTTAGGTTAGCCAAAGGTTTATCTATTTTATTGACCTTTTCAAGAAACCAACTCTTTGATTGGTTGATCTGTTGTATGATTCTTTTGTTTTCAATTTCATTTAGTTCTGCTCTAATTTTAGTTGTTTCTTTTCTTCTGCTGGGTTTAGGGTTGGAATGTTCTTCCTTTTACAGTTGCTTAAGATGTCTCTTTAAGTTGTTGACTTTCTCTCTTTCCCTTCTCTTGGGGAAGGCTTGCAACGCTATAAATTTTCCTCTTAGGACTGCCTTTGCAGTAGCCAAGAGGTTCTGATAGTTCGTGTCTTCATTATTGTTTTGTTCCAAAAATTTGGTAATTTCCTTCTTGATCTCATCCATGACTCAGCTATCATTCAGCATGAGGTAATTTAATTTCCATGTTTTTGTATGCATATGCAGGTTCCTATTGTTACCGAGTTCAACATTTATTCCACGATTGTCTGAGAAAATACAAGGAATGATTTCTATTCTTTTAAATTTGCTGAGGTTAGATTTGTGACCTAAGATATAATCAATTTTGGAGGATGATCCATGGGCTGATGAGAAGAATGTGTATTCAGTTTTGTTAGGATGAAATGTTCTGAAGATGTCTGTTAGATGCAAATGTTGAATGGTTAAGTTTAAATCTAAAATTTCTTTGCTTAGTTTCTTTTTGGAGGATCTAGCCAACACTGTCAAAGGAGTGTTAAAGTCCCTGACAACTATGGTG
>CAUYRH010049646.1:0-15467 GCA_963574655.1 Perodicticus potto | reverse complement strand
ATACCATGCTCATGGCTGGGAAGAATCAACATTGTTAAAATGTCTATACTACCCAAAGCAATATATAATTTTAATGCAATTCCTATCAAAGCTCCATTGTCATATTTTAAAGATCTCAAAAAAATAATACTTTGTTTTATATGGAATCAGAAAAAACCTCAAATAGCCAGACATTACTCAGAAATTAAAATATAGCTGGAGGAATCATGCTACCAGACCTGAGACTCTACTCTAAATCGATATGATCAAAACAGCATGGTACTGGCATAAAAACAGACAGGTAGATATTTGGAACAGAATAGAAAACCAAGAGATGAATCCAGCTACTTGATCTTTGACAAGCCAATTAAAAACATTCAGTGGGGAAAAGACTCCCTATTTGGCAAATGGTGCTGGGTGAACTGGCTGATGACCTGTAGAAGACTAAAACTGGACCCACACTTCTAACCATTAACTAAGGTAGACTCTCACTGGATTAAAGTTTTGAACTTAAGACATGAAACTATCAAAATATTAGAAGAAAGTGCAGGGGAAACTTTTGAAGGAATTTGCTTGGGTGAATATTTTATGAGGAGGATTCCCCAGGCAATTGAAGCAGTATCAAAAATACACTACTGGGATCTGATCAAACTAAAAAGCTTCTGTACAGCTGAGAACATAGTAAGTATAGCAAGCAGACAGCCCTCAGAATGGGAGAAAATATTTACAAGTTATGCCTCTGACAAAGGTTTAATAATCAGAATCTAAAGAGAACTCAAATGTATTAGCAAGAAAAGAACAAGTGATTGCATCTCAGGGTGGGGAAAGGACTTGAAGAGAGACTTATCAAAAGAAGACTGGCACATGGCCTACAGACACATGAAAAAATGCTCATCATCTTTAATCATCAGAGAAATGCAAATCAAAACTACTTTGAGATATCATCTAACTCCAGTAGGTTTAGTCCACATGTCAAAATTCCAAAACCAGAGATGTTGGCGTGGATGTGGAGAAAAGGGAACACTTCTACACTGCTGGTGGGAATGCACACTAATATGTTCCTTTGGTAGGATGTTTGGAGAATACTTAGAGATCTAAAAATAGACCTGCCATTTGATCCTTTAATTCCCCTACTAGGTATATACCCAGAAGACCAAAAATCACCTTATAACAAAAACATATGTACCAGAATGTTTATTGCAGCCCAATTCATAATTCGTAAGTCATGGAAGAAGCCCAAGTGTCCACTGACCCACGAATGGATTAATAAATTGTGGTACATGTGTACCATGGAATGCTATGCAGCCTTAAAGAAAGATGGAGACTTTACCTCTTTCATGTTTACATGAATGGAGCTGGAACATATTCTTCTTAGCAAAGTATCTCAAGAATGGAAGAAAAATATCCAATGTACTCAGTCCTCCTATGAAGCTAATTTAAAGGTTTCATATGAAGGCTATAACCCAACTATAGCACAAGAATATGGGAAAATGGACAAGGAAAGGGAGGGGAGGAGGGACGTTGGAGTGGAGGGAGGTAATTGGTGAGGCCACACCTATGGTGCATCTTAGAAGGGTACAGGCAAACCTTACTAAATGCAGAATACAAATGTCTTCATACAATAACTAAGAAAATGCAATGAAGGCTATGTTAAACAGTTTGATGAAAATAGTTGAGGTTGTACACGAAACCAACACATTGTACCCCTTGATTGCACTAATGTACGCAGCTATGATTTAACTAAAAAAAAAAAAAAAGAAGAAAGTTTCATGGGAATCTTCAGATGTGGCCGAGTTTTCTAGTTTTCGTGTCACTTTGGAGTTGCCATTTTAAAAAAAGACCCTATATGCAAACCATCAGTTATGATCAATCTCAAGCAAAAGATCTGAGAGGAGCACTCGGTTCCTGGCAGGACATGTCAAGGAATGTCAAGTAAAGAGTACTGAGAAATTAGCGGTTGTATTTGTCAGTGTTTGAAGTGTGAAAGTACACAGGTAGAAAAGCCAGCCTCCAGAATCATGGAGGGTCATGCCTCTCAGGTCCAGGAACTGATGTGTTACTGGTGGGCCTTTAAGTACAGTTGGGTATTTGCAAAAGAAGCTGACCATTTTGAAAAAGGTCCCATTTTCCCATGACCACATGACATTAAGTGTTCGAAAAGAAAAAAGAAGCAGGCAATGAAAAATAAAATGAGAATATGAAAATTTAGCCTCAGCTCAAGTAACTGCAATAGGTAATGTGACATATTTTTTCTTATTTACAAATAGATTTTAAAATAAATTGACTTTAGCCACATAAAACAATAGTGATATGTGTACATAAAGAAACTGCAGAGAAAAAAATTAAAGACTTCCTCTAAAATGGAGGAAATAAATGTGCCATTTACTGTGGTACTATACAGGTAGAGAACAAATTGGACCCTGAGTAGTTAGTAAACAAGAGAAAGTACAGCAACTTTCACTGCCTTCCTAATAAGAAGGAAAGTCACATGTTACTTAGGAGAGCTACATATTTAACTTTTTCTGGATTTTAAATTTCTCAGCTATTAGAAAATTTCTAACCTGGGAATGAGTAATTCTGGAAGAAATATAGTAGGGTTTTTCGGAAAGAAAATTCAGGAGTAAGTTAAAATGTGGTTTTTGTACCATCACGTGTCCTCAGAAAATGATCCAAATTTTAACTTTTCATCTTTATCTCCAAGGGGTTCAATTGTTGGCTGTGTGAGTGATGCATAGAGTTCAAAAAAAGCTGACTCATTTTTTAAAAGTTGAAATATACCACCACCAGTATTTCCCTTCTCTCCACTTTTACTTCAAACCCACATACAGCTTTTCTGTTTTGATTAAAAACTGTATTCTTCTTTCTTTAAGTTCGACTGTAGAAGACCCATTTTAGATTGGGAGATTAGAGATACACACATTCAAAAGGTTCTTTGTGTCTTTTGCTGAGAAGCAGGGTAACCATGATTTTCTTGTTCCTGTTCATAAATAACAGCAGGGTAGTATATCCCTAAGCATTATATTTAGTTATCTTACCAATTAAAACAATAAGGAAATTGGAAGAAAAAAAAGATCATCCATAGACACGGCACAATTTATGAACAAATGTGATCTGAACCTATCCACCTGATTTATATGCACAGATATTATTTCTACAGAGCATGGAGAGGACTAACTACTGTTTCAAGGCACCCTTGGAAGTAATTATTCCCATGTCCTCCTTCTGCCCTTTTTCTCCTTGGTGGTCTTCAGACATTCTTTTTCTTTAATAGCACCAGAAATGGTAGGGGGTAAGAAGAAGGGGTAGACAAGGCGATTTTGTGTACAGTTATAGATATGGCCTTTTGTAGTTTAATTTTTGAAACTGCAGCCTTTAGTTCTTTGAATGTATTTACACAGATGTTGGGGAAGACGGCTTGTAACCATCTACCACTGGCCTTGTGGTCACCTTTGCCTTTAAGCGATCTCTGGGAGGTACATTAAAAATGATTGTATTAGACCCCCATTTCTAAGATACCATGTTTTTGTTCCACGTTGTCATTTTGGAATGTAACCTAATCCATATTCTTTAGACTCAAGCATGTTTACTTAGTATTATATGATTAGTTCATTTGGAGACCTGTAGTTTTCTCCTGTTAATATCAGTCGTCTATACAATGTGTGTGAGGCAAGTGAATGCAATCTATTATGCTGCTTAAATGAGTATTTCAGAATCACTGGGATTGAATTTTAACATATTATGTCAACAATTACCAGTAAAGAGAAAATAAGTGTAGCCTGATTTTTAGGTTTCAGACTTTGATTTTAAGGAAAATATTTTTAGAAGTTAATTTTGAATAAAACATTAACTGAACTGTAAAAATATATGAAAATATATCATTGAAAGTCAGCAGAATTTTTTCCATCATTTTGCTATATTGTCTGCTATAGAAACGTTAGGGGGATAGGATTAAACACAATTTAATGTCATCTTTAAAATCTGTTTTCTCTTTCTCTATTTTTTTCTGTCTCTTTTTTTACATGGAACCGAAAGGGCAAGTTATTCCTGATTCTCCTTTTAGGGGTGTTTTCTGTTCCTTAGGACTATGAAGGTGCCAACATCCCGCTGCTATGCCAACTGCTTCCTCCCTCTGGAAGTTTTTACCTAGCTAGGTGTCATGGCTGCCAAGCTGGGGGACGAGAGCTAAGTTGGGCTGTCAGGGGGATACGTGCAACATGGTTTTCACCCTCAAGTCAAGGTGTTACCTATAAGATGACACTGAGAGCCAGCAATAGTGACTTGGCAGTTTCTCTACTTCAGCAAACTCTGCTCTTGCTCACTAACTGGTCATATGGACCTCATGCTGTTCTGCTTAATAACTACTGCTCAGTTGCCCAGATCTTTTCTCACCTTTTTACCAGGAAGGAAGCATTGTCTTTGATTGTCCATCAGGACTAATCCTTTCTCAGCATGATACTTGTTAGCATAATTGCAGAGAAAGAACCAAAAAAGCACATTATATTAGAAGTTGTTCCTTTAAAAAAAAATATGTACTTTGGATGAAAAAGACACTATATATATTTCACTAATCTGGTAGTGATGATTTCTTCCATGATCATCTTTTTCAACCTTTATATTTTCATTATTTTTATAATATATTTCTATATAATTAGAAACCCTGCTCAACTCTATAAAAACTTTCATAATAATTGTTAACCTTATCATAATCCAGAAAAGTTCTGGTATTTTTAAAGATCCTTAGCTCTAGACAAAAATAAATTATGAACAATTGCTGTTACTTTTGGATCAACTTTGGTCATGCAACTGGGTTGGTCATGACTTATTCTAAAAGAGAATGAAATAACAGTATTGAGATCTCTTTCCAGATGACTTATAAAATTGCTAAAAGCCTTTTAATTCAGTTTTCAGAGCATAAGCTGAGAGTGGAAAGTGGGAATGAGCTGCAATCATAGAGATAAAATGAACAGAAGATGTGTGCCTGGATGAGTTTAAGGTCTATTTACTGAAATAAGGCTTTACTTGCATTTCCAAAAACCAGAAAAATCATCAAAAGTTATTTTTAACAGAAAGGGAAGAATTTATAGTTTGTATCCTGGTTTAAAAAAAAATAACATAAAAATTTTATGTCAGTGTTGAAGGTAAAAGACAAATATTGGCCAGCTCATGACTGTATTCCTAGCACTCTGGTCTAGCACTCTGGGAGGCTGAGGCAAAAAGATCACTTGAGCTCAGGAGTAAGAGACCAGCCCGAGCAAAATTGACACTCTTCTCTACTAAAAAACCCAGAACAAAACCAACAAACAAAAAAATCAAAATAAAAACTACCTGGGTGTTGTAGTCCCGCTACTCAGGAGGCTGAGGCAGGAGGATGGCTTGAGCCCAAGACTTGGAGATTGCTGTGAGCTATGATGTCATAGCACTTTACCTAGGGCACAGAGTAAGACTTTGATTCAAAAACGATATTGATGAAAAAGGCGGTAGGAATAGAGAAGTAAAATATATTATTATATTCTTATTTATTCATCTATTTTCTTTCTTTTCTTTAAAAAATCCATCTACAAAAGCATTTAGTTACTATGTTTCTATGTAGAAACAGCAGTATCAGGGAAGTAATTAAAGTTATCTGGGAACTTTATTTGGCTTAACTTATACTAAAGGAAGACAAAGAAGAAGATTAAAAAAGAAAAAGGGTCTTAATACCTGAGATTGGTACATAGGATACATTCTGACAAGTGTCAAAAATATAATTAAGTTTCCCTGAATATTACTAAATTGACAAGTTTCTACTACCTTTTTGTGTTCTATTTCAAAAGAAATATAATATCTTTTGGCAATATTACTCTTGCCAAAGTGGTATTATTATTTTTGGTGGTCTCGCTTGGCTCTTGGTTTGAGGACATCATTTTCAAAGTCCTACCTCAAGTCAACTCTTGTTCTAAATATGCAAAATCCTGGTGCAAACATTCTCTTGCTAGTTTTGCACAGTGTTTGTTATTTAGTATGGTGACCATAACGCCAAGCAGATTAAAAAGACCCCCCCATTTAAATCTTATAACTGTAACACCAAAAAAGAATACAATAGAAATTTGTTTATCCCAAGTTAAGTATGTTTCATGAAACTTAAATCAGTCTTACAATTTAAGGTTGGCTATCACGAGGTCTTCTTTCCTATTAATGATGAAAACAGTTGGAAACTGGATGATTTTATTTACTCCATTTCAGATTATTTTATGAAGTAGCTTCAATTTGGGATCTTAAGGATTTATCTAAAACCTTGAAACTGAATTCATGGGTACAATCTCACTTTACTGCTCAGCACACCGTCACCTAGGACACCCTTTTGCTTAATTTTTAAAAGAGCATTCACAACCCAGTTTTATTTCTCAAAATTCTTCTGGGAATTTTGAGAGGCTGGGATGTGCCTCAGGTAGGGAATCTGGTGCTGGAGTTGCCCACTCAGCTGCACGTTATTTATTTCTGTCTTTAGATCAGAACCCCCAGGCAGCTACTGCATGTGTTCATAGGCCCTCCCACTTTGTGTATTCAAGACCAGAATCTAATGTTTAACATATTTTAGGGAACTCTTAGAGATAGCACAAAGAAGTTTCCTATCTGCTAGAAAATAACAAATCGGACACTAGAGACTGTGACTCCTTTTTAAAATTATTATTTGTAATCATTTTGTATTTTATCTTACAAGAAATTAGAGATCCATGGAGAAGCCTTTTCATTTCATGCTGAACCATCTCACTAGACATAAATTCCTGTCTCGTTCCCCTCACCATGATGTCTTCATGTCTGATCTCCTATAAAAGTTGTAGGATTTAAACATGCATTTAGTCCCAAGAACCTATTTTAATTTGTAGACATAAATAGACATTCAAAATAAAGCATTTTCAGAACAAAGAAATAATTGGTGGAGATGCTATGTGTTGCAATTTTCATAACATAGAAATGGTCATAATTCAGACAAACTTTAATATTATTATAGGATACTTTTCCTTGAAGCACCATAGTCCAGGCTGTCTATAATTCCAGTTTCATTTTTTTCACCATAAAATAACCATTATGTCCACAGGTTCAATTTTTCAGTATAGAATCTGACTGAAGGGTCAACAAGTCTTTCATCAGAGATCACACCCTTTCGGCTTTGAAATTAGTTGAACAAAGTCTCAAAAATCCCGAGGCCATCTTTCAAGTGTAGGCTACAGCCCACTTATTGCACAAGAAGATAGGGAAAGGGGAGAGAAAGGAAGTTTTTTTTGTTTGTTTGTTTTTCTTTTATTGTAAACCAAACAGAACATCAGTAGAAGGATGCTCATAACCAGGAATGGTTGTGACAAATTGGCATGAATGCAAGGGAGTTAAACTCTGCTGATTATTTCTTAGCTTGTTTGCCAAGTAGTTATGCCTGGCTTACAGATCCTTGTACATCCATATTAATTCATCTGTGTCTAACAACAGCCATTCATGTATGATTTTTACTATACACATACCTCATCAATTTATTCGTTCAACTTTTAAAAAACAATTTTAAAATTATATTAGCTGAAGCATTATAGCTTAGTTTCTTAAATGGGACTCTATTGTACGGGTGTACATTTAAATACAGTCAGGCTATTTTTGTTTCTAATTCCTGTCCTTGTTACTTTATCTATATCATCAATGGATTTAAGTAAATAATGGTAAATGGGGAAAAATAGAGTGGTACTAACTAAAGCATGGCACTTCTAAATCATTCCGAATGATGTCTATTTTTGGAAACATTAAGAAAATTTTTTTTTTTAAAAATCAATGGAAATCAATTCTTTATAGTTTGTTATTCAAAAAGTCACTCTCAAAGTTCTCAAATTCAAAATTTCACTCATTAGTTTTTAATAAAACTTTCAGAAGAGTGAACTTTTCATCATATTTGTTGTGTTAAAGATTAAAAGTGGCGAATAGATTTTTACATTGTCAGAAATAGTGGAAATATATTTTATTTAGATTTTATATTTTATTATGCCAATAAAAAAATTTCCAAATGTATTTTGTTACAAATATGTTTTATGTTTATTATATAGATGTTTAAAATATATGTTCCTAGCATCACATTTTGTTCTGTAATAGACCACTGCTTAAATAAAATATTACTGACCCATCCATCATTCCTGACTTTTGCAATGGGAACTCTGACATGTTTGCACAACACCAGGCTCACAGTAAGGGATCGTGATTGGGCTAAGGCAATTATGATTCGGATATTCCTTTTTAAAAGTTCCTTGTTGATAATAGTAACCATGGAGCCTATTTGTGGCTAAAAAATGTAAAGGGGTGTCTTGTAGAAAGATGGGAGTTATCTCGGAAAACTTTTGTCTTCCTACCAAAAGAAATACACAGAGCAGTACAATTTTTTCTGATTACATTTCATTTTTGACTTAAGCAGCTATATGAAGCCGGGAATTTTAAAATATATCTTGCAAACACGAGGAATATAATCAGATAACATTAACAAAAATGTTATTGATTTTCTGAAACACTATCAACAGACACCTATAAATAGGCTACATGATATCAGGAAACATTGTTTTTGGTTTGTTTGTTTTCTTTTCCAAAGACAGGCTCTGGCTCTGCTACTCAAGCTAAGAGTAGTAGCCCGTTCATAGCTCACTGCAAACTTGGACTCCTGGGCTTCAGCAATCCTGAGTAGCTGAGATTACAGGCACACACCACCATGCCTGGCTACTTTTTCTATTTTTTTTTTTTTTTTTTTTTTTTTAGAGATGGGGGTCTCGCTATTTTGCTCAGGATGGTGTCTAACTCCTGGCTTTAAATGATCCTCCTCCCTCAACCTCCCAAAGTGCTAATATTACCAGAATGAGACATCATGCCTGGCAGAAATATTAATATTTAGTTAAACTGCTACCATTTAGATTTTTTGAGTTTTTCTGTCCAGTGAATTTCTTTCTAATCCAATCATTGAAATTTATCAAATCTTTTAATATTATAATGCTGGTGTTTAAATTTTTATGAATGAAAACATGCTCTGTATCTAATATGTACAAACCAAATACCTCCAAATTCTGATGTAGTTTCTATGGAATTCTCAGGAAGGTCTCTGCTATTTTCAGACTCATATGCCCAAAAAATATATCATCTCAATAACTAATTTTTTTTTAGACCAAATCTTACTCTGTTGGCCAGGCTAGAGTGCTGTGGCCTTGCTCACAGCAACCTCAAACTCCTGAACCCAAGAGATCCTCCCATCTCAGCCTCCCAGAGGACTAGGATTACACATGAATCAACACACCTAGCCTCAACCACTACTTTTCCAATGGCTTTCGTAGGTAGATAATATACAGCAAAACTAAAAGATTTATTCTTTCCTGACATATTGTCTTTTTTAATATTGCCATATTTATTTTTAAGTAATATGTAAGTTATGAAAGATGCCAAATGAACTAATAAGCTATAACTGCTCAGTTCTTCATATTATCTTAAGATTACACTTTTTCCATTGTTTATTTTAAGTAGTTTTAAGATGCCCCTTGCCCTGATGCAAATGGAAAATGGTGAGGACTAGAATTATGAATGAATCAAATTGACGATTCTTCCTGCACTGTCTGAGAAACATGGAGGAGTGTCTATAGTTTGTTCTAAAAGTCCACTGGATTAAAAGCTACTTAAAACAGCAAAACGCATTTTTTAGCAATAAGTTAGGTTTCACAGAATCTTAGGCTACATGATGGGGAAAAGGTTTCACTCCGATGTTTGCAGGGTATATCTGATGTCTGTGTATGTGTGTGTACGTGTGTGCCTGTATGCACATGTTCTTAGTTGAGCACTACCCAGATAGTGAATATTTGGTTATTGATCATTTATTACTTCTATTTCTTAAATATCACTTTGGTTTTTGGTTTGTTTATTTGAGACAGAATGTGATTCTGTCACCCTGGGTAGAATGCCATGACGTCACAGATCACACCAATCTCAAACTCTTGGGCTTAAGCGATCCTCTTTCCTCAGCTTCCCAAGTAGCTGGGGCTAAAGGTGCCCACCACAACACCCTGCTAGTTTTTCTATTAAGTAGAGACAGGGACTCACTCTTCCTCAGCCTGGCCTCAAACTCTTGAGCTCAAGCAAACCTGCTGTCTCAGCCTCTCAGGGTGGTAGGATTACAGACATGAGCCACTGTGCCTGGCCTTAAATATGACTTTGAACTTCAGTTTACTCAAAAAGAACCAATACTTTGTCTATACACTAAATATTTAATTTGATTCACATTACTTTTAAAAATATCTATTACTTGAATTGAACTTTGTAGGAAGTTATGCCAATTATAATAGGAATATACTTAATTTTTAATGTCTGCACACTCTTTCATTTGCAGATAAGTATGTAACATATATGTGGTTAATTTCATGTAATTTTTGAGTATACTTTATTGTTGAAAAGGAAATCATCAAATATGTTAGCATTGATCCATATCAATATTCTGACTCTGGTGACATTATAATGAGATTTAAAGTAATAAACATAAACAACGGAAAAATTTAAAAGATGAAGATTTAACTTTCTCAAATACATAATGGCTTCGGATAACTACAGGTAAGTATGGCTAAATGTTTCAAAATGTATTTAACCTAAATATCATAAATTTTTTCAACAAGTTTATATTTCTCAGTAGAAATGGAAAAACAAATTTATGTAACTTGAATAAACTTTGATTTAGAATGGGCAGATTTCCAAAAACAAGTTTCAGGAAATCTTTAGTCATTGTACTTGGTCAAGATCTAATGGCTTCTGCTTGCTGCACTGTCTTTAGAGTAATTATAAAAGGATAGGCCTGTATTGGTAATCCATATCTTTCAAGGAGAAGGGTTGATTTTAAATGAACAACAATGTCAAAAAAAGATATTTATTTCGCTGAACCACACATTTGTAATTAAATCACAGGATTGTAAATAAGATTAAACACTAATTAGGTGTTAATTATGGATATAGAGTCCCCATTTTATTGAGCTAATGTCAAATCCTACCAGGATTCAGAAAGAATATTCAATTGTGAATGATATTTATTAATGGCTGACTGAAGTGCATTTTCTTTACATTTAATACTAAAACAGGACTTCAGGAAAATTTAGTGTCACTCTAAATAAGTAAATTGACATTAATTCTGAAAGACTTTTCAAGGAAAATCTAAGAATGAAGTCTCATGCTATCATACACATTAAAATATTTTGCTAGAAGTTAAGATATTGTGATGATCTTGTGGGTTTCCTTACGTCTAAAGTAGATTTCTTTGTCAAATCTTCTAACATTTACAATTATCGAGTCTATTCATTCCACTTTTTAAACATTTATGGAAATGAACTTCTGATATCAACCATTATGAACTTAACTTTAACCATATTCTCATCATTATGTCCATAAATTTAAGCAACAGCCTCCCCATTGGTATTGCCACCAGTATTTTCCTTATACATTCCTACTGCTCCTTGACTGCTCTTTTTAAAGTACAGGTATGACCATGTTAGATTTAGATTATTTGACATATGTAGATTATGTCAGTAGCTTCTCATCCTAAATACAATCCTTGTATGCAGAGTTTTGAGTAATTTGGATCCTACCTGTATCTCTATCCTTATCTCATGTCGTATCTGGTACTTTTCAATTGGGGAACTCATTCATGTTTTCTTATAATATGATATTGTTTAGGGAAAACTGCTTCAGGAAAAGACGCATGAACTAATTCTTAGACATATTGGTGGGCTTTCATCAATTTTACCAAAACGTGTGAGTAACTGACACTCTCAGACACTTCGGTATATGCTATTTCCTTAGCCTACACTGTCCCTTTCACCATCTGGATAACTTATTTTTTTTTTTTTTTTAGTTCATAAGCTAGATTTTCAAAGAAGGAGTTTTTGATTTTCTCACTGTGATTTGAAAGTTTCTAAAAGTATTTGATTTTTTTCATTAATTCTCATAATTTTACTGTTTTATTTAAATTAGGTACTGCATTAATATTTAAAATAGTTATTGGCATAAAATAGTTATTGGCATAAACAGTTAATATTTATTATTTCAGTGTGCATTTTATAATTGTCCTATTCTATTTATATGTATATTTTATATACTTTTATTTACTTTTCCATTAACAAATATTTTAATTATTGAAATTTTTATTCTGTTAACATGCTAGTTATAAAATACCCTAGAATTTTTGATGGTTAATTTACATATTAAAAAATACATTTGTCACTTAATAACCAGATTATAAAATAGATTTTATTGTTCATGTTAAACGATGCAGTGGTTCTCAACCTGTTGTGGGTCATGACCCCTTTGGTGGTCCAACAACCCTTTCACAAGGGTCGCCTAAGACCATCCTGCATGCCAGATATTTACATTATGATTCATAACAGTAGCAAAATTACAGTTATGAAGTAGCAATGAAAATAATATTATGGATGGGGATTACCATAATGTGAGGAATTGTATTAAAGGGTCATGGCATTAGGAAGTTTCAGAAGCACTGGAGAGACTTTGAAAAATAAGAACCCTGTGCCTTTTTCTTGTTATTAATATTATACTTATTATGCTTTTAATTCAACATGTGCTTTATATGCACAAATTTTTGTGCAGCTAGCATGTATTTACGCATGTACACATACTCTCAATAGTCTTTATTTCTTTATATAGCTTCATATTTTGAAGGAATATTATTTTTTCAGCTGGAATAATTTGCTTTGATTTTTTAATGTCAGCCTATGAGTTAAAAATTTCAGTTTATACATCCCTAAACACATTACTGTTCTATGTTCATTTTTGAAGACTTTTCCCATGGATTATAAAATTCTAGATTGGTATGATTGTTTCACTACACTTAAATACACTGAAGGTGTTTCCCAAATGTCAAGGGGACAACATTGTTCTGGTTGATAGAACTGTTCTTTCTTAATTTTAGTCTTTAAGGATAATTATTAATTTTTTATTTTTGTATCAAAGTTTATCTTTTTATTTTATTTTATGCAAGTTGATTCTAATGTACCTTACTGTAGATTTTTTAGCATTTATTGCGATTTACTGAGCTTCTTGAATATGTTTTTACATACTTTATATCAATTTTGGAATATTTTGGCTAACATAAATCACATGTATATGCAATATAGGTTTAGTGTGTGAGTATTTCTTATTCTTTGTATTTTAATTCTGGAATTAATGTACATTTAATAGTATATACTAGATAATAAATATCCCAAAATACATATATCAAATGTGCTTACAATATGTGCACGTGTTTTGCATATTTATTATTTTTGTCCAAAATTGTTAGTTACTTTAAGTGCTTCCATGAATATCTCCTATATTTTGTCTTATAGGTAAATAATCCCTTAAATAACTGTGTCTAAACTGCTGTGACAACTGTTAGTCAAGATCTGAATTTCAGAAATTTTGTTTGTATTTCTAGAGAGATTATTGATTTTTTTTAATATTCCATTTATCTGGTGAAAGTTTCTATCTTCCCAGGAATTTGTGAAACTTCTACCTCTATCTTCTAGTTCCTGAGTCAACTATGACCCATTTCTATTTCTTCTTTTAATTGAAACTCATCATTCTTGCTTCCCTCATGCCTTATAATATTTGATTAGATACCAAACATTATGAATGAAAATTATAGATATTTCAATGCTGTTATTTTCCATCAGAGATGGTTCTCCATTTCTGTCTGGAAGATAGGGTAAAATTCTGGTCATCTTAATACGTAATCAAGGATTGCCCTGGTTGGTATCCTGGTTGCACTTTTTTTTTTTTTTAATTAAATCATAGTTGTGTACATTAGTGCAATCATGGGGTACCATGTGCTGGCTTCATATACAATCTGAAATATTTTCATCCAACTGTTCAACATAACCTTCATGGGATTTTCTTGGTTATTGTATGAAAACGTTTGTATTCTGCATTTAGTAAGTTTCACCTGTACCCTGGTGGCCCTTTTTGATAAACCTTTCTCTAACTTTGGTTTAGGCTTATTTCTTTGTTGTGAGCTCCAGGCATTTTAACTGAGACCCTTACAGATCAGGGCATCTTCAGCTATGGAGGTTTATGTAAAATTCGACCCTTTCAGAGTCATCCACTCAGATCTCCAGCTTCTTAGCTCACAGCATTTCAAAATCTGGCAAGTATGTAGATTGGTAGAATGGTTGACTGGTAGGATGCCATCATGCTCAAGGATTTTCCTCTGTCCTAGTAGTTTTGTTTTCTAAGCACTGGAAGACTAAAGTGGACGTTTCTTTGCTTTTTGAAGCTTTGGTTTAATTTCCAAGCTCTCCTCATAGCCCAAGAAGTCAGTAAATGTTCAGGAAAAGCAAATACTGTGTTAAACTCTTTTACAGCTTTCAATTTGCTATTCACATGATGTTTTAGTCTTCTTGGGATGCTATAACAGAACACCACAAATTGGATGGCTTAAGTAACAATTTGTTTTTCTGCAGTTCTGGACTCTGGAATTCCAAGATGAAGGTATCAGCAGCATGGGCAGGCCCTTCCTCAGCTTGTAGATGGTACCTTTCCTCTGTGGGGCTTGTGTGGGGAGAGTATAAATACTCCAGCCCTATCAGTTTAGGGCCCTCCTCTATGATGTAATCTAACCTTAATTACCTCCTTCAAGGCTATATCTCAACATATGAATTTGTAGAGGGAGCAAAAAATCTATCACACATGACTATTTTAACCTTTGTTAGATTCTTTTTTCCACAAAAATGGTTCTGCCAGATCAGGTTTGGTCCTTAGCCCACATCCATGGATGGAAAATACCTTCAGTGTATTAAATGGCTACTTATTATAAGATTACCTTGGAAAAGATCTCTTACATATATAAAAATTTAAGGTTATCTCATCCATGTTGCTTCTTGTATTTTTGAATGCCTTTTAAAACATGATGCTTGCTCCTTTCTATGTATTTTTATATTTATTGGTATGAGAACATTAATCTGCTGAAACACATTACATCAACCTCTAAATAGAAGCCTCAGTTATGGATTATAAAGGATTTTTCCTTATATATTAATGTGTCTCATATATATTAAAATGCCTTCAAAACATATAGCACAAGCCTGTAATTGGTATTTTTTTAATAATTAATTTACTTATTACTTTCTTCAGGGAACATTTTTATTTTATTTGGCTTTCCCTGAAATTTTTTTGTGCAATGCTTAATATTTCTATAGAATCTTCTTCCAGTGTCTATCAGTGTCTTAATAAAATGGTATTCTGCTTGTCTGTATTCTTATAATTGTCATGAGAACTAACATTTGTCTTTTTATGTCTATCAACTTGAAAAACTATGATATACTGGTACATCATTGGCATTTAACATGTTTGTAATAAAATATTGAATTAGAAAAATTACTGGAGGTATTCTAAAAGTAAATATCAATTTGTGTTATTTGCTTGACTTTTCACATAGTTATTATGAATATATATATATATATATATATATATAT
>CAUYRH010049645.1:0-10432 GCA_963574655.1 Perodicticus potto | reverse complement strand
AATTAATGACAATTAATGACACGGTGGGGGTGGGGGATGGGGAAAGCAGAGAGAGAAAGAAGGAGGGAGGGGTGGGGAAAGGAAGAGCAGAGAGAGGGAAAGAGGGAGGAGATGGGGTCTTGGTGTGTGCCACACCTTTAGGGGGCAAAACACGATTCTAAGAGGGACTTTACTTAACAAATACAATCAGTGTAACCTGGTTTCTTGTACCCTCAATGAATCCCCAACAACAAAAAAAAGAAATGGAGGGTCCAACTGGGGGCCTATAGCCCAGTGGTTATAGCACCAGCCCTATGCACCAGGGGTGGCAGGTGAAAACCCAACCCACAAAAAAAAAAAAAGGCGGAAGAAAGAAAGAAATGGAGAGAGTAAAATTATGCTTAGCTATTCTCAAAAAGATTGGTTCTAGAACAGTAAGGTCTGTGTGTTAAATATTAGCCTTCCACGTAGAAGGGCCTAGTGCAGATCTGGGAGGAATATTTTGAGAGTTTCCTCATTCCCCTTCTATTGCTCTGATACCTCCTCAAATGACCTTTTGGCCCTCAAAATTTTTCTATCTTCAAGAGCCTTCTTTTAAAAGTAAATATTGCTGGGGAAAGGATTTCTTTAATTTCAGTTACCTCCTAACACCACATGAGTCTAAGTCTTGTGAGTTCTCTTAGGGATGGAGTGCAGAGGAGTCTGACAAGGAACACAGTTGTCTAAGGACTACAGGCTACTGACAGCATCCTCCCCATCAGGACATTCTCTCTCCTCTTTGCCCTCCTATTAAACCCCAAAGTGCAAATGCCTGACTGAGCTCTGAGGAGCATGAAGTGGACAGAAGGTACACTGGCTAACCGTAGACATTGTGCATATTTTTACATTTTTATGCAAAAATTATTATCCAAGCACAGATCAATCCAAACATAAAACAGTTAAATTAGTTATAGCAAATATAAGTCAATATCTGTCAACTCTATGAGCACAAGTAATATATCTTTTTTAAGGAAAAAAGTATTTTTAATTGATTCATGAGGGAATTTTTTCCATATTATAAATAAATTGGTATTAAATTTTCTGTGAAGTTGATATCCAAATTCAGGAGATACACAAATTCAGATTCAGGAAGTACACCAAAAAAATACAGGATATACACAAACGAAATGCTACTCAAAAGTGGGATGATACTAAAATTGCCTATATGAAACAAGGCAGTCTATCAAAGGAATAAAAACAAATGTAAATTAGCAATTTTAGCCTACAAAATTATAGACTTTATTTGACGTGTAGAAAGCCACTGGGCAAGGCATGTTGTGACAGTACACACAGGGATGTTGATGGGGCTGTGAAATAGAAGCATTCTACAAAACCCCTACTGAAGGTGAGGAGCTCAGTGAGAGAAGAGTCTTTGCCAATGGCTCTCCTGGGTGCAGGGTCTTTTGTGCAGCCTCCCAGGATCAGATAGTTAACACACACATCAGCATTTTTCTCCTTTAGAAGCAATCATGACATTTGCCACTGGTGACTGTGACCTGTGTGTTAGTGAAACAGCATGACTCAACTATAGCAAATTTCCAAAAATGTATTTATTTTTAAAATAAACTTGAGTTTTTAGAGCAATTTTAGGTTCACAGCAAAATTGAGCTAAAGGTACAGAAACTTACCCTATACACCGTACCTTACACATGCACAGCCTCCCCCGTTATCAACATCTTCCACCAGGGTGATATATCTGATACAATTGATGAGCCTACACTGACACGTTGTTATCATCCAAAGTCCATCATTTACATTCGGGTTCCCTCTCAGTACAGAACATTCTATGGGTTAGAATGTGTAATTTGTGTATAATGACATATATCCAACAGTACAGTACCATAACAGAATAGTTTCACTGCCCTAAAAATCTTCTATGCTCAGCCTATTCATCCTTCCCTTCCCACTATCTCCTGGCAACCACTGATCTTTTTTGCCTCTTACAGTAAGTTATATGCGTGATATTGTATAATATGTAGCCTTTTTAGATTGTCTTCTTTCACTTAGCAATATGCATGTATGTAAGTTTCCTCCATATCTTTTCATGGATTTATAGCAGATTTCTTTTTTTTTAATTTTCCTCCCTCCCGCCCTCCTTCCCCTCCGTTCTCCTTCCTTCCCCTTCCCTCCCTCTCTCTTTTCCTCCCTTACTTCTTTCCTTCCTTCCTTGTCTCTCTTTCTTTTTTCCCTACCTCCCCCTTCCTTCCCTCTGACAGTATATATGAAAGCAATAGGCTTCTGTGAATTAGCCTTATATCCTGCAACTTTGTTAAATTTGCAAGACTCTTCCTTCCAAGAGTTTTTTTTGATGTTGTTAATTCTTTTATATTTTCTACATAGTGGATCATGTCTTTCACAAACAGAAACAGTGTACTTTCTTCCTTCTCAATCTGTATACCTTTTATTTCTTTTCTTTCCTTACTGCATTAGCAGAGAATATGTCTTAATTTGTCTTTTTTATCCTCCTTATTTACATTGTTCCCTTTCTCAAATTGGGAACTTAGTGGTGCTCGTATTTATATCAGAAGCCTATGATTTAAAATGGATTGCATATTATTTTGAAGTTAGCAAAATGGTAATCAGAAATTTGATAGAGTTTAGTAAATATTCAGAGTAGAGGAAAGAATAATTGAATGCTGATATGTAGACTTTATTATGTAGCTCTTAGTGGACATAATCACTGGACGGCCACTTAACTTGGGGTTAAGCTCAAAGACTCTAGTGCTGTACCACCTGGTTACCTTGCTTAAGTTACCAAACATTTCTATGCCTTAGTTTACTCAACTTTAAAGTGGGATAATAATTGTGTGTCCATATCATGGGTTTCTTGTGAGGATTAAATTAGCTTACATAAAACTCTTAGAACATTGCCTAGTAAACACTATTTAAGTATTACCTATAATTATTTTAAGGAGTGGAATTTCAAAAATATTGCCTCTCCATACTAAAGAAAACACAGGACTAGATAGCTGGATAGTCCAAACTCAAACCACTTTATGAAATTAAAATCTGTTATTTTAATAATATGTTAATAGTTTTTCAGAAATGTTCTTATTTCTGACTCTGTTGATCTACAGTTGAAGATAGTATTTATTTCCTGTCTCCTAAGAACAGTTTTCTGCCCATGTAACATGGCTTTGGTTTTTCATTTTATTCATGCTCTTAGCCCTTTGCAATGTTATCCTGATTAAGTACCTTGCTTGCCTCCAGGCGTCTTAATACAATTAATTCCTGTAACATAATCTTTGTTAACTTGGGCAAGGTCCTGAACTCTTATAAAATGGAAACATTTATACATTTCTAGTATTTAGGTTAGTGCTTTCCATCTCTGAGGTGATTTTTCAAGTCAGAACCTCGGAAGTGGGTGAGGGTATGGATTGGGGCCAAGAATCACAGCTTTCCAGAGAATTTGCAATTCAGATAGCTATGACTATGTGCTGTTAAGAAGTAAATATTTTTATTAATTAGAGATTATAAGCTTTTTGTTGTTTTCATTAACAGGTAGCCCCTGGGTTAAGAGCAAGACAGTTCTTAAGTTGAATTTGTATGTAAGTTGGAACAGGTACATTTACTTATTACCTGAGCCATATGTCAGTTGAATGTTTGTAACTTGGGAACTTACTGTAATAGCCTCCATTAATAAGTACAAGTTGTATGTTAGTCAGATGTTTGTAACTTGGGGACTGCCTGTAATTTTAGCATTGGCAGGAGCTTTCAGAATTCTCTAGCTCTTCTCAGTTTCTTTAGTCCAGAAAAGGCATCTCAGCTTCCCAAATTCGCATAGTGTTAAGTGGCAGAAGTAAGGCTGAAACTTCAGGATTACTTGTGCTCTTTACATCATGTTTGTTTTGCCATTTTAATTTAATGCTGAGTTAGTTTTCATTATTATTATGTCAATATCAAGTGTTTTGAAATTTTTGAAAATACTTTTGTTTTATTACTTTTATTTTGGGAAGAAGAGAAATAACACCATTAAATAAAAAGCAGAGCCAATTAAATATATTGACCTGGAGTGGAAAAGGAACTAAAATTCACATGCGTGTATTTTTTTCTTGACTGAATAAACATGAATAAGAAAACATTGTGGATTAGAAGTAGTCATCATTACAGTCATCATTGTCATCAATTCTTAGCTCAGTTATTAAATTCAGTTAACTAAAGCTGATTCTTGAAAATTTAACAGGTATCTAAGACATGTGAGAAATATAATTGCCTATCATATCACAAGAATATCACACAAGCCAGTTGAGTCAGAGGACACTGGAAAACAGTCTTAGGCTAGTGCTGTAAATAGGATTTCCCAGTCTAGGCAGTTACATAAAAGTCAGCAAATGTATCTGAGACTTTCTGTCAGTTGTTAGGACTAATCCTGTAAGAGAAGCAGGCTTACAGAAAAAATAGTAACCAAAATTTCTCTTGATTTTAACTATGGATGGGGTTTTGGTACCTGGTAAAATCTGACAAATAAGGGTTCAGAATAGAAAAGACCTATTTCACCCTAAACCAATTATCATCTCCACCTCATTGATACTGTGCCAACTTATCCACTAAGCACAGTAGCACAGTGCACAATACTGTTAGGGACTCCTGAAAATCTTGATTTCTTTTAAAATTAAAAAAAATAAATTTTATGGTCAAATAATTTTTGATTTTTTTGCTCACATCAGAAAAATGATAAAAATCTGAGGGACAATAAAAATCTGTTAAATTTTGCTTAAAACAGAAAGAACATATTTTAAATATTTAAAGTCATAGCAAAATAATTTTTAATATTGGTATTATTATGATGGGGGGACAAATGATGCCAAAAATTGCAAAGGCCCATGGAGCTGGCTCATCTATGGGTTTTTCCTTTTTGAGAGTCAGGCTGAGGATTCTACTTTCTTGTCACTGCTACAGAGGCTTACTTATAGCAGGTATGCAAAAGTTACTAAGTGATGTGTGTTGAATTGCATCCTTACTATAATTATAAAAAATTTGCATAGGTCTGCAGAATTTCAGAGAACTTTCACACTATTTGTCCTTTCCATCATCTTATAACGTAATCAATGGGGGGTTTGCTATCTCCATTATATAGATGATAATCTGAAATGTGGATTAAAATACTTAACTAAGCATCATTAGCCAGTAAGTGATAAAGCCAGGACTCAAACTCTGGGTTTTCCGTTCAGCATTCTCCTCTTCCATCATTTCTATATCTTCTATGGGACCTTCATCACAAGTACTGTCTGAGGAGCCCCGACTTAGATTTGGGTAGCTGTTTTCAAATCCTCAGGCAATGATGGAAAGAACAGCTCATTTTCTGGTTATGAAAGAAATTTTGAAATCTAGGAAAATAAATAAGGAATACCAGTGATGGGTATTTGTCTATCTATCAGAGTTAAAGGAAACTTATCAGGATTATTCTTAACATAGGAATATGACACAAATAACCCCAATATCTATTATATCAAAGCACCATCTCCCAAACGGGGTTTCCAAACTTGGGGACCATCTGAGGGTCTTGTAAAAAATGGAAATCCCAGCCCCACCTTCACCTGCTGAGTCAGATTACCTAGAGTTTTAGCCCAGAAATCTACTTAAAAATCTCTACATGACTCATATGCAGTTAAGTTTGAAAAGACTCGCTGGATGAAGGGCTTACTAACTTAGTTTAACCTCTCAGATATTTTGGCCTCAAAATACTTTTTTTATCTACAAAATGAGATAATAAGACCTTACCTCCCTCGAGCCCAGAGGCCAAATCCTATTATCTCTTCCTGTACTTCAAGGTTATAAAATCTGCCATTCAATTATTTGCTTTTCTCATCAATCATAACTGATGATTCATACCTGTTTCCCTGTGTTTACACCATATTCTTCCAAATTCCCTTCTAAAATGCCTTTTCACGTAAGTTCTCCCAAATCCATGGAAGAAACTGTGAAACTGTCCTCAGATGCTCTTGCCCTGAGATTATTCCCTTTTCTTCTCTGAACACTTGAAACATTTGCAGTCCCAGCAGTGACTTGCAAGGCAGCAATTGCTTGGTGGTGACAATCTTTGTGATATCTATCTCATGACTGTCTTCTTGAGAACAGGGACTGCCCTTGTTGGTGACCATTGACCAATGCTATGCAAACTGTCATTTCTAAACAGTCTTATGATCACTTTAATATTCACATTCAATCATTATAAAATAAATCCTCTCAAAATCCTACTGTGCACACACTTCAAGATTAGTTTCTGATAGATTTGAACTCATAGGAATTTGGCATTTAATACTGAGACCTCTTTAGTGTCTATATCTTTAGATTCTTTAATTCAGAAAGAGTATCAGTTATTTCCTAACTACAAAGGTATTTTAATTAAACTAAAAAAAAAAAAATCCCGAGTAAAATTAATCAGTCTAGGAAAACAAATGTTTTTGAAGATTAATGTTGAGCATGAAAGAAGGAGGTAAACCACCAAGTCAGATTTCCCCCAAAATGCACTGAGGATAGATGGGAATGCAGTAAGTTGTATTCTTGACATTGAGGCCAGCAACATTCAACTTCCTCCAAAAACAATGCACTATGTAAGTCAGAGCCACCTGCCAAGGTATACCAGGAGCTCCTGGGCAAGAGTTCCCTTGTACAAAGTTGCAATAAACAGTCCCTAGTCTTAAATGGTGTGAGAAGATGCTTAAATACTATCTAATTGTCAGCATTAATGCATTTTTAAAAAATCTGTTGTTCTCTAATTTTAAACTCAAACTTTTGTACCCCACCTCCCTTATTTCCATCATCTTTCCATCTCTGACATTGATCAGAGAGTGGGACCACCAGAGAGCAACATCCTGACTGTCCCTTCCTCTACGGCTAAGAGGTAGAGTAACTAATTAAGAGGTTTTTTTTATCACATCATAACTGTGTACATTACTACATTATGAGGTACAGTGTGCTGATTTTATATACCATTTGGAATGTTTACATAGAACTGGTTAACATAGCATTGACCTTCCTTATTTAATTGTTGTGTTCAGACATTTATACTCAACTATTAACATATTTGACATGTACCCTTAGAATATGCACAGTAGGTGAGTTCCCGCTGATTACCCTCCGCAACCCATTTACCCACCTCCCCTCGTCCTCCTCTTCCCTCCTTCTTTCTGGGCTATAATCTTTCATGTTATATCTTTCGTATGAAAATGTAGTAGATTATATATTGATTTCATAATAGTATTGACTACATTGGGTATTTTTTTTCCCAATCTCGAGATACTTTACTAAGGAGAATAATTAAGAGGATTTATAGGAATTGCATATTCATTTCCCTTTCTCTCCCTCTTTTCCTCTTTCTTTGTAGATGGAAGAGGTTTGGGGAAACATGTCTTCTTTTGGAATAGTACTACACTTTGGAGAAGTTAAAAAGAAAAAAACCTATCATAAAAGCCTGGAAAATGAAATACAGAGTTGCCGGAATATTTTGCTTGAGATTAGGTTCTTTTGGAGAAGAGATTAAAGGCCTTTTTGAAGTCTCTACATTTTATAGTTTACCACACAGGGCAAAGGTCATGATGGTGCATGGGAAGAATGTGTTTGGCTTGAGTGCCCATATAATGTATGTTTCTGTCTCCTAAACAGAGAGATAGGCAGTTATGTCCAAAGCTAGATTCGGAGAAGGGGAGCAAATCCTCTCTAAAACAAGTTTACAAATGAGGCAGATCAGAATGCGTTTAGTGCAATGGTATTTGAGGGAAGGGCAACTGCTATCAGCCCTGTGGGTGCATGAGCTAAGAGGGCAAATATTCTTGAAAAAAGCAAATGACGTCAAACAATGATAGCAGGTATGAAAACCACAGGATTACAAGTCAGGACCCCACTTTATGTGATCCTAGTCAAATAGCTTTAACTTCTGGAGTCCCCTTCATCCCCACCCTAATTCCACCCTTCTTTTTTTTTTTTTCATTAAATCGTAACTGTACAATTACGGGGTACAATGTGCTGATTTGACATACCATGGGGAATGCTTAAATCAGACTGATTAACATAACCATTATCTCATTTATTTATTGTGGTAAGACATTTATACTATACTCTTAGTAGTTTTGGAATGTACCATTGCATTGTGCACAATAGGTGAGGTCTCACCAAATACCCTCCCTCTTCCCACCCTCCCTCCTCCCTCGTCTCTCACTCCTCCCCCGCTCCTTCTTTCTGGACCATAGTTGTGTTTTATCATTCATCTGGATGTGTAAGTGATGATATATTGGTTTCATAATTGTATTGAGTACATTGAATACTTTTATTTCCATTCTTGAGACACTTTACTAAAAATAATGTGTTTCAGGTCTATCCAGGTAAACATAAAAGCTGTAAAGTCTCCATCCTTCTTTATGGCTGCATAGTATTTCATGGTATACATACACTACAATTTATTAATCCATTCATGCTTTGATGGGCATTTGGGCTGCTTCCATGATTTGGCAATCATGAATTGGGCTGCAATAAACATTCTGGTGCAAATGTCTTTGTTGTAAAATGATTTTTGATCATCTGGGTAGATACCAGGAGAGAAATTGCAGGATAGAATGATAGGCCAACTTTTAGTTCCTTGAGAATTCTCCAAACTTCCTTCCAAAAAGGCCGTATTAGTTTGCAGTCCCACCAGCAGTGTAGAAATGTTCCTTTCTCTAGGCAGGAAGGACTTTTTTTAATACAACAGAGTTGTTGGGAGAAGAACAGGAGAACTGAATGCCTGACGCAGGGACCTCATAGGCTTTTAAAGGACCCTTGAGGCAGGTAGCAGTGTATCTCACAGGACCGCAGGCCACATATGTTGGGCTGGTCTTGGTGGGGGATGAATCTTGGCTCAGGAAGTCTGCCCAGGGGCCTGGAGAATCTCAGTTCCTTTGTCTTGACCAGAATACACCATCTCTGGGGAACAAAAAGGTCAAGCAGTATGAGAGAAGGATTATGATATGTTCCATGGGAGTGGGATGGGGTGGGGTGGGGGTTGAAGACGCAGTTATAGAATCTTCATAAAACTTTTCCCTGAATTTAAAGTAAACTTCCCTACTGGAAAGAGCAGGCGACTTCCCTGTTACTGGGGGACAAGCACCTGCACACGACCAGAGCCACCTCTTAGATTGCCCATCCCTTAACAGTGACACCTTATGCTCTCATCTCCACCCTTTCACACACTTTTAACACTGAAATGTGGTATTTCTTGTTTTTATTTCCACAGGCATGCACCTCTCTCTTCCCCCAGCCACCTCCCCTTCTTCTTCCTCTTCCCAATCCCTAAATGTCCCTGCCCTTCTCCTCCACTGGGCACACTTGTGTGTATTCACCCTTCAGCACTCAGCTAGAGTGGCTTTCTTAATGAAGTCCTTCTTTTTTTCTTTTTTCTGCCTCTTTTTCATTTGATAGCAGACCCCCCCACCCCCCACCAGTTTCATTATTTTCATTTTTTTGGAAACAGTGAGAAGAAACCAGATGGCAGTTTTAACATTCTGGTTGGAAATCCCTTTGCTAGTTCACCCATTTCATTAGGTACATTTATACATAACTATGGGTCACAGTGATGCTAAACTTTACACCACTACCTAACAAGGAATCCCTTCCCTCTTGTTTTCAAATACATGTTTTTCATTTCCCTTTAAGCCTTCATAAGAAAACGGCACAAAGTCTAGGCTGCTACTAACAGGCACTTTATCAGGTTTTCACTAACACGGTCCTCGAAGGCCTTCCAGATTTGCTCACAGTCAGTTTTCTAAGCCACGCCCACATTTTCATTCATTTGCTGAGTACCCAATTGACAGCTACCAAAATCTGTATTAATTAAGGTTTCTTGTAGGGCTTTAGTTGACACGTTGGTCAGGGTTGCAGTCATTTGAAGGGTTGACTGGAGCTGGAGGTTCTGCTTCAAAGGTGGTGGCTGTTGGCAGGATGATTAAATTTCTTGCTAGCTATTGCCAGAATGCTCAGTTCCTTATCACATGGGCCTCTTCACAGAGCTGCCTAAGTGAGTGAAGTCTTTCTTAACTCTCTGGATGGAGTTGGTCCTTCCCTAATAATTCTGCATTAAATATCTCTAGGTAAAAGTGAGATTTTCTTTTGAAGACATTTCTAAAATCTCCCAACCAAATGGAGAAGCAGCCTTATTACCTTTAGGGCTAAGCTTCAAAATAAATTTTTCTCTTAAGACTGCCCCCAGCAATACCACTGGCTGGGCAAGCCATCTGGCCCCTGTCCAGAATGCAAGGGTGACCACTGGAGGCGAAGGCCTCCTGGAACAGGGACCCCATCGGAGCCCAAACTGGACTGAGAGTGCCCAGGGCAAATTCTCATGGCTCCAGCTTGTGTCATCACCCCTCAAGAGCCCCAGGTTTGCCTTATAGCAGAGTGCCAGGAGAGAAAATTTCTTTTGGACACTGGAGCAACTTTTTCT
>CAUYRH010049641.1:0-10238 GCA_963574655.1 Perodicticus potto | reverse complement strand
GCTGGCGGGTTCGAATCCAGCCTATACCCGCCAAACAACAATGACAGCTGCAACCAAAAAATGGCCAGGCGTTGTGGCAGGCACCTGTAGTCCCAGCTACTTGGGAGGTGGAGGCAGGAGACTCGCTTGAGCCCAGGAATTCGAGGTTGCTGTGAGCTGTGATACCATAGCACTCTATCCAGGGTGACAGCTTGAGGCTCTGTCTCAAAAAAAAGAAAAAAAAAAGTTTCAGGTGGCGCCTGTGGCTCATGGAGTAGGGACGCCGGCCCCATATCACGAAGGTGGTGGGTTCAAACCCGGCCTCTGCCGAACTGCAAAACAGAAAAATAGCCGGGCGTTGTGGCGGGTGCCTGTAGTCCCAGCTACTCGTGAGGCTGAGGCAAGAGAATTGCCTAAGCCCAGGAGTTAGAGGTTGCTGTGAGCTGTGTGACGCCAGGGCACTCTACCAAGGGCGATAAAGTGAGACTCTGTCTCTACAAAAAAAAAAAAATCTCAGCGAAGATAATTAAATTATTCTAGATATTGGCAAACATCAAATTGCTATGACCAAATTAAAGCAAGTAAGTTGGCTGGACAAGGTGGCTCATGCCTGTAATCCTAGCACTCTGGGAGGCCGAGGTGGGTGGATGGTTTGAGTTCACGAGTTTGAGACCAGACTGAGCAAAAGCCAGACCCCCCTCACTACTAAGAATAGAAAAACTGAGGCAAGAGAATCTCTGAGTTGGATCACTGAAGCCTGAGTTGGAGGTTGCTGTGAACTATGACACTGTGGCACTCTACCTGGGTGACAGCTTGAGACCCTGTTTCAAAAAAAAAAAAAAAAAGCCAATAAATTGTTCACTTCCAATCTATCCCATAGCCCCACACTAAATTAAATTATTAATTTAATTCCTGTGGAATTTTTCATAGTCTAGGCAGGACCTTATCTTTTCTCTTCTGCCTATTTAAGTCTTTCCATTCTTTTTTTTTTTTTTGTAGAGACAGAGTCTCACTTTATCGCCCTTGATAGAGTGCCCTGGCGTCACACAGCTTACAGCAACCTCCAACTCCTGGGCTTAGGTGATTCTCTTGCCTCAATCTCCCGAATAGCTGGGACTACAGGTGCCCACCAAAATGCCTGGCTATTTTTCTGTTTTGCAGTTCAGCCGAGGCCGGGTTTGAACCCACCACCTTCGGTATATGAGGCCAGCGCCCTTCTTGATGAGCCACTGGCACTGCCCAAGTCTTTCCATTCTTGGTACCTCTTGGAGAGAAAAGTTCATAATACCACATTTATTGAATGATTTATTTATTTAGAGACAGAGACTCATTGTCACTCTGGGTAGAGCCCTGCCTGGGTAGAGTGCTGTGGCGTTATAGCTATCAGCAACCTTAAATTCCAGGGCTCAAGCGATCCTCCTGCCTTAGTCTCTGGAGTAGCTGGACAGGCACCTGCCCCCAGGCTGGGCTAATTTTTCTGTTTTTAATAACAAGTTAAATCTTTTAACCTTTTCGGATGCTTGTATTTTCTGAATTTTGTCGTATTGCTATAAATAAGCCTAGGAGAACCTACTTCATTAATGGCTCTTGTCTGCTCATTAGGTAATTGGTGTGGATTTCCTTAAGTCTATAAATTCAAAGCATTAATGAACGGCAAATAGACTCCAGGTTATTGAATCCCAGTTCCTATTCATGACCTTTTCATGTATTTCCAGGGGCCACTTCTCACTTGAAGTCACACTTAGCTACTAAAAAAGACTCAAGGAGAGATTTAAAGTCAAGTACAAACGTCCTCGCTGTTGAATGAGAATTTTTTTCTTTTGATAGTCTTCGGGGACAACACAAACTCCTGGGGGATGTAGGATTCTTTCACCCACACAGTGCAAGAATATATCTCCTAACATTTTTTTCATTAACTCCCCAAATCTTAGAATCCAAGGCACACTTCCCGGGAACCCTAAACTGTTAGTTTACAGAGAGACCCACCCCGGAGCAGAGTCGTTCAAGGTCACCAGAGCAGGTGCCCGCCTCCGGCCCCGAACCAGGCGGCCAAGTCCGTTTCCTTATCCGAAGTTGGCTCTCGCTGTCTCCCCACTCCTGGGCTCACCCCAGGTGACTGAGACCGGGCCGGGGGACCCTCATGTGCACGTCTGGTGGCGGGGGTTGGAATCGCGCCTCTGGAAGGTTCCTGAGTGGCCGGCGGCAGAGGCGGCTCCGGGAAGCCGGGGCGGGGCCGGCGGCGACCGGCGGGGCCGGGCTACGCCTCCGGGAGCCACTGGGCCGCGCCCGTTGGTGGAAGCCGCGCTCCGCCCCGCGGGGGACGCGCCTGTGGAGGGTCGGCGGCCGCGCCCGCTGTCCCCGCTCCGCCGGCTCTCAGCCTGGCGCGCGAAGCGGTCCCCGGGCCATGCAGTCCTTAGCCATGGACCTGCGGATGCTGTCCCGGGAGCTCTCCCTCTACCTGGAGCACCAAGTCCGGGTTGGGTTCTTCGGCTCGGGGGTGGGCTTGTCGCTCATCCTGGGCTTCAGCGTCGCGTACGCCTGCTACTACCTGAGCAGTATCGCCAAGGTGAGCCGACCGGCAGGCCCGCGGGCGGCTTGGCGGGGAGCGGGGGCCGCGGCGAAGCGCAAGGCTGCGCCGGCCGGGGCGGGTGGCGGCGCTGGGGGTGCAGCTCCCGGGTGGTCGCCCTAGAGAGCGCGCGGGAAAGCCCGGGTCCCCGCGGTCCTCGGACCGCAGCCCAGACCCTGCCGACCTCGGCGCGGCGGCGCTGCCCCGTCACTGTTCGGAGATCGAGCGGTGCACTCGGCAGTGCTGTAGCAGTTTTGAGAAAGACTTCCTTATCTCAGCTCGCGCCTTCTCCAGGGGGTTCCTAAATCTCTGCTCCAGTCCTTAGCGCTTGTGAATTACTCGCGTCAGCCTTCCAGAAAGGAAATGCGCTCGCGAGGGGCGAGTCTGCGCTGGTTTCTAGTTGGAGGTTGGCAGAAACTTTCCTCTGCACCCCCCACCCCCATGCGGCTTTTCCTTCAGAAACCCCAGTTAGTGACCGGGGCTGAGAGTTTCAGCCGCTTCCTCCGGGACCACTGTCCGGTGGTGACAGAAACGTACTACCCGACGGTCTGGTGCTGGGAGAGCCGAGGACAGACACTGCTGAGACCTTTCATCACTTCCAAGCCCCTCGTGCAGTACAGGAAGTAAGTAAATTTCCATTTTCAGTCATTTCTTTAAAAATCATAGTTCTCGGCATACTTCCAGTTCTTGGTTAATGGAATCTCTACTTTAGGAAGTATACAGAACAGAAAAGGCATGAAAATGGAAGGTATGTCCCCTGGTCCAACCCAGCAGCGGCTCAGGAGACGCCTTTCCCTTTCCTCCGGCTGCTTGCCCTGGTGGTTTACTCCAGGATGAGAGAAATGTTTGGGGATTCCCGCTTTCCACTTTGTGGTGCATGTGTCCCAAGGACCTAAATCCCGTGAAGATGCAAGCTCAAGTTCATTGACGTGCAGCAGATCCTGGGGCTGGGAGTGGGGTGTGAGGGATGCCAGTTAATTTGGGTTTTGTGTGATTGACTTCTGTAAAATGACTTCATATTGGCAAGCAAATGAGTTATTGATGATAATGGTCCTTGAGGTGTTAAAGATAAGGCCCAGTATTTAACAGTAACTACCTAGGAAATTGAAATAGTGTCCGATAATTACAGTAATTTCCCTGAGTCATCTAGTCCTTTTTGTTGCCTGGAACTTGCACTATTTGTTTAGGAAAATTCTGTAAGTTCATAGATTGTATGTGAGAAGTACTTCAAATTTTTTAATTAAGAAGCAAATTTTTAACATACTCTGCTGGGAGACTGCATTATTAGGTGCAAAGGGCTAGAGCAGTGATCCTATCAGCATTTTACTTATTCATAATTCCCTGTTGAGTTATTTGAGTGACCTCCATCAAATAAAGGTTAAATGCTGGGTATTTTAGAGTAATGAGAAAATGATTAAGATAAATATTTGAAGTGCTTTGAAGTTCATTGTTATATACTACCTTTTAATATGGCTACTGGAAATACTTTATGGTACTAATGTTCATAACATTCTTGTAGTGAAGGCTGATGATGCATAGATACAGATAATGTGTGTGCTATTGAATGGTGAAAAAATATTATTTTGAGCTGGGCGTTGTGGTGGATGCTGAAGCAAGAGAATCGCCTCAGCCCAGGAGTTGGAGGTTGCTGTGAGCTATGTGACGTCACGGCACTCTACCAAGGGCGATAAAGTGAGACTCTGTCTCTACCAAAAAAAAAAAATTTGAAATGGCCAAATGATGTCATATATTTATAGAATTAAGAACACTAAAATTAAGATGTGACTTGAAATAATGGTTAATGTCTTTTGAATTACTGCTTTCAGTGAACTTATTAAAACGGCAGATGGAGGACAGATTTCTCTGGACTGGTTTGATAATGATAACAGTCCATGTTACGTGGATGCCAGCGCCAGACCTACTATTTTATTATTGCCTGGCCTCACTGGAACAAGCAAGGAATCGTATATCCTTCATATGATCCATCTCAGTGAAGAATTAGGATACAGGTACCAGTAAACTTTTTTTTCCATTTTTAATTTAATTCATTCTAAATGAAGTACAAATATACTTACATGTTTGTTTAAGAAATATTAGTATTTATTTTCTTTCTTTCTTTCTTTTTTTTTTTTGAGACAGAGTCTCAAGCTGTTGCCCTGGGTAGAGTGCCATGGTGTCATAGCACATAGCAACGTCCAACTCTGGGGCTCAAGTGATCCTCTTGCCTCAGTTTTTCTTTTTTTTTTTTTGAGACAGAGCCTCAAGCTGTTACCCTGGATAGAGTACTGTGGCATCACAGCTCACAGCAACCTCCAATTCCTGGGCTCAAGCGAGTCTCTTGCCTCAGCCTCCCAAGTAGCTGGGACTACAGGCCCCGCCACAACGCCTGGCCATTTTTTTTTTTGGTTGCAGCCATCATTGTTGTTTGGCGGGCCCGGGCTGGATTCGAACCCGCGAGCTCAGGTGTACGTGGCTGGCGCCTTAGCCCGCTGAGCCACAGGCGCCGAGCCGCCTCAGTTTTTCTTTTTTTTTTTTCTTTTTCTTTTTTTTTTTTTTTTGATACAGAGCCTCAAGCTGTTGCCCTGGATAGAGTGCTGTGGCATCACAGCTCACAGCAACCTCCAATTCCTGGGCTCAAGCAAGTTTCCTGCCTCTGCCTCCCAAGTAGCTGGGACTACAGGCACCCGCCACAATGCCCGGCCATTTTTTGGTTGCAGCCGTCGTTGTTTGGCAGGCCCGGGCTGAATTCGAACCTGCCAGCTCAGGTGTACGTGGCTGGCGCCTTCAGTTTTTCTATTTTTAATAGAGAGCTAAGCAACCGGTGAGGGTGGTCAAGGGGGGCTGGTGCCAGGAACCAAAAGTTATAGAACTAACAATTACACCGCAAATTACACAGCAACCTACAAAATGGAGCCCGTTAGCCAAATGGCGTCACACGGGCCCTTTCAACAGGGTCTTGCTTTTTTGCTTCAGGCTGTCTTGAAACTGTGAGCTCAATCTATCCACCCGCCTCAACCTCCCAGAGTACTGGGATTACAAACGTGAGCCACCGAGCCTGGCCAGAAATATTAGTATTTCTTGCATGGATTAAACGATCCTTTATATTATTATTATTTTTCTCTCCTCTTTTCCCTCTTTTTCAGTGGATGCATAACTGAATCATCTCACATGAAATGGCATTTAGCATAGTAGGCACATAGCAGATGTAGGTTGAATGAATGAATGAAATTAGAATCACCCAAGCATGATAGAGGCCACCACCAAACCCCACCTCAGTAGAGGGATTGCTAGAGAGAATAGCAGTTACAAACCCCTGAAAGAGTACACAGTGGCCCTCATATCACACTCAGTAGTTGGGCCCTGGATTCACTAATCTTGTCTCCCTGGCTCAGATCTCAACTGTAAAAAATATTCAGCATCAGTTTGTAGGTCATCCTTATTTTTCCAAAGGTGATCTGTGCCTCTTCTGGTCACTTGAATTTTCAGGTGCACCTGGCTAGTGTCCAATTAATGATACCACAGCATTTTTCAGTAACCATTATTCAACACACTCACCAGGTAAAATTTTTTTTTTATAAATGACTTAGCAACTTTAGGGTTAAGTTTAGCTAAACTTCAGGTTTAGCTCCTACCTGAAAAGCAGTAGAAGGTAATGCTTTTTTGTGCCATAGTCTTTTTTTAGCTGATGATAATTATTGTAACAGAACACTCTGTGACTTGTATTGAAAGTTACATCTTTTGTTAAACTTTTTTTTTTTTTTTTTTTGTAGAGACAGAGTCTCACTTTTTCGCCCTCAGTAGAGTGCTGTGGTGCCACAATCACAACAACCTCCAACTCCTGGGCTTAGGCAATTCTTTTGCCTTAGCCTCCCAAATAGCTAGGACTATAGGCGCCCGCCAGAACACCCTGCTATTTTTTTGTTTGCAGTTTGACTGGGGCTAAGTTTGAACCTACCACCCTCTGTATATGGGGCCGGTGCCCTACCCACTGAGCGAGCTACAGGCGCCTCCCCTCTTCTGTTAAACTTAAAACTTTTCCAACTTTTTCATTGGAAAAGCTGATAATGAGTTAATGTTAAGAAAAACACTTTGATGCTGGATGGCGCCTGTAGGACCGGCCACGTACACCCAGGCTAATAGGTTTGAACCTGGCCCGGGACAGCTAAACAATAATGACAACTGCAAGAAAAAAATAGCTGGGCATTGTGGCAAGCACCTGTAGTCCCAGCTACTTGGGAGACTGAGGCAAGAGAATCACATAATGACATAATGAAACTTTATCTCAAAAAAAAAAAAAAAAAAAAAAAACCAAAAGAAAAGAAACACTTTGATGTAAAGGGAAATATTCCATAATAGCTAATTCAATTTTAGCAAATTAACTCTGATCTTTTACAGATAAAGCCTATGTCTACAAAGTGACATTCCAAGTTTAAGCACCATCTGATTAGATGTGAGAGACTTGGTTCCAATTTTTTTTGCTAAAATTTAGTCATGTTCAGAAGGTATAAAAGATCATAAATCCTTTTGTGCATCTTTAATTTTTTGGGGGGGCAGTTTTTGGCTGGGGCTGGGTTTGAACCCGCCACCTCAGGCACTTGGGGCCCGGCATCCTTCTCCTTTGAGCCACAGGCACTACCCCTTTTGTGCATCTTTAAAGTGCTAATTCTGAATTTGGCCTGAGCTGTCTGTCTCCAAAGCTTTAGAAACTGCTTTTGAAAACAGTATAGTTGAAATTCAAGGACTGAGTCTTATAAGATGTGGAGTTCCCAGCACACATGGCTTTGTCTATTACTTGTAAAAGTTTATTATTTATGCTTGGAAGGTCCTAGGGTCAGTAGGGGTTAAAATTGCTTCTCTTCTGTTGTTTCAGTTTTATTAAGGATGCATGATAGAAGGAAGGCTTTGTGTTAGGTACTATGAGGAGATACAAAGAGTTCTGAGAAATTGTCCTTGCCTCAAGGAGCATACCAGAGGGGAAAGCTGGGCTAGTTCATTGTTGATTGTTTGAAGACCCAGCCTCTTTGGGTTTAGTGAGCTTTGACATTGAATCAGACTGGTCTTACAGGAAGCAGAATGGATGAAGAAGCCAGTAACTTTTCAATGGTCTTTAGGCCTTAGGCCTATCCCTATTTATTTTATCTTATTTAATAGATAAGAGTTGGAATCTTGCTGTCTTGTCTAGGCTAGAGTACAGTGACATGTGATCTTAGTTTACTACAGCTAAGCAATCCTTCTACCTCAATCTACCAAGCAGCTGAGATTACAGGCACATCCCACCATGCCCAGCTAATTTTTGTTTATTTATTTATTTATTTTGAGACAGAGTTTCACTTTGTCATCCTCAGTAGAGTGCTGTGATGTTACAGCTCACAGCAACCTCAAACTCTTGGTTTCAAGTGATCCTCTTTCCTGAGCCTGCCAAGTAGCTAGGACTATAGGTAGGCACCTGTCACAACACCCAGCTGTTTTTTTAGAGACAGGGTCTGGCTCTTGTTCAGGTTGGTCTCGAACTCTTGAGCTCAGGTAATTCACCTGCCCTGGCCTCCCAGAGTGCTAGGATTTATAGACATGAGCTGTGGCACCCAGCCTTGTAAGGAGTTTCTGGATCTAGGTCAGAGAGCCTGTTTCAGTTAGCTTTTTCTGTATAATAGACCACCCCAAAACTTAGGAGCTTAAAAGAACCACCATTCTGTTCACAATTCTGTGATTTGGCAATTTTGGTGGTTCTTCTGGTTTGGGGTAAGCTCATTTGTGCATTTGTGGTCAGCTCCATGCTTAGGTGCCCACAGCTAGGAGGAATCATCTTTGCTCTATGTGGTCTGTCATTCACCATGGGGTTATCCTGAGCTTGTTCATTTGGTAGCAGAGTTCCAAGAGTACAAAAATGGAAGCTGCAAGGCCTCTTGTAGCCCAGGCTTTGAACTTCTACAGTTTTGCCTCTGCCACTTGCTACTAGTCAAAGCATATCATATGGTCAGCCCAGGTCAAAGGGTAGGAAAATTGACTTCTACCTCTTGAGAAAGAGCTGTAAAATGTTTTTGCAATCTTCCACCAAGGGCCAGGTAGTTTCAAAGATGACTAAGGTGATACATACATACATACATACATACATACATACATACATCTGAAAGTTTGGCACAAGGCTGGGTTTGAGTCCTTAGGTAGCTAAGTAATCTAAGTCATTGGTACTGTAACATGGGATCTAGCAGGTAGCAGGACTTGTGGAAAGCTATATAATATGGGGGAATGTGCATGGTCTTTAGAATTAGGCCTGGATTCAAATGTCAGAACTGCTATTTACTGAATGACCTTGGGTCATTAATTTGACTTTGCTCATCAACCTTTTCTCACCTATTTCAGAGGGTTTGGTTAGAACATATAAAGTGAGCTGGTTGTGGTAGCTCTTACCTGTAATTGTAGCACTCTGGGAGGCCAAGGCAGGAGAATCCCTTGAACTCAGGACTTGGAGATCAACCAGAACAAGAGTAAGACCCTATCTCTACTATAAATAGAAAACTTAGCTGCAACTGTGGCAGACACCTGTAGTCCAGTTATTTGGGAGGTTGAGGCAGTACAGTCGCTTGAACCCAGGAGTTTAAGGTTGCTTTGAGCTAGGCTGACACCATAGCACTCTACCTTGGGCAACAGAGTGAGACTCTGTCTCAAAAAGAAAAAAAAAGAATAATAAAAAAAGAAAAGGGATAATATCTTCCTTCCTTCGTCTTCTAGTTCCTGATCAGAGTAGAAAATGTTTTCTAATTTAGATTAGCAAGTACAAACAAACCTAGGCTTTGGGAAATATGAACATCTGTTTACAGGACAGTATGTTCAGTCTGAGCATCCCTACTTGCCATCCTATCTCAATTATTATGTAAAAGTTGAGTGTTTAGGAAGGGTCATAAATTCTGTTAGGTCAACAGGGAACTGTCAGTGATTTACTGGTGAGTTATGATTTAGACATTAGAGGGAACTTATCTCCCAGCATGTGGAGAAATGAAACATAATGGTTTTTTTTTTTATTTTTTAGAAACAGAGTCTCACTTTGTCGCCTTTGGTAGAGTGCTGTGGCATCACAACTCACAGCAACCTGAAGCTCTTGGGCTTAGGCGATTCTCTTGCCTCAGCATCCCGAGTAGTGGGGACCACAGGCACCGGCCACAACACCCGGCTTTTTTTTTTTGTTGCAGTTTGGCCAAAGCCAGGTTTGAACCCGCCACCCTCGGTATATGGGGCCGGTGCCCTACTCACTGAGCTATAGGTACCGCCCAAAACATAATGGCTTATTATTTTTTTTGTTTTTTTGTTTTTGAGACAGAGCCTCAAGCTGTCACCCTGGATAGAGTTCTGTGGCATCACAGCTCACAGCAACCTCCAATTCCTGGGCTCAAGCGAGTCTCCTGTCTATGCCTCCCAAGTAGCTGGGACTACAGGCTTCCGCCACAACGCCCGGCCATTTTTTGGTTGCAGCCGTCATTGTTGTTTGGCGGGTCCAGGCTGGATTCGAACCCGCCAGCTCAGGTGTACGTGGCTGGCGCCTTAGCCCGTTGAGCCACAGGCGCCGAGCCATGATGGCTTATTGTTGATGTTAATTTTTTTATAGACCTGAACACTACCAAAAACATATATAATACTTTGCTTTAAGGACCATTAATTCAAATCAGTGATGGGTGGGATGGAAACTAGGCTAAAGTTT
>CAUYRH010049640.1:0-79627 GCA_963574655.1 Perodicticus potto | reverse complement strand
ATACACCTGATATTGAAATTGGAGAAAATATATTGTTATAAAGGGAAATTACAAACATGTTTCACTTATAAATGAGGATGCAATATCCTAAACAACATATTGACAAGTTGAATTAAAAAATTAATGTTTAAGTAATGTACTTTGATCAAAATTGAATCCAATTTATATGAAAGTTAGTCACTAATTTATGATAGTTTGAACTTTGTTATTTAATTTAATTCATTGCTTAATTACTGTTTTCCTATGAATGATTATACTGTGGATAATATGTTAGCATAGCAGTATTCCCGGATAGTTTTTTATTTGTTGGGAGGTTGGGCTTTGGCGGGGGCAGAGTTAATACTTTGCATGAAATATCTTATTTTATAACAGTGAAATTGCTTTCTCTTTTGTCTTGTGATTTATTTTTGAGGTGAAATTTAAGTTTTTGTGTGAGTAGTACTAATATACCTATCTTGAGTGTCTTGCTTGTACTGTATCACATTTTACCTTTGTTTAATTCTTAATAAACTGTTCACTTGTTAAGGAAAACGAAGAGTGTTTGCAGGAACTTGCTGTTTTCTATCATCGGACACACTGCGCGTGCGCTTCATCTTTTATAGCGTCACCAGGAAGGCGTAGGCAAGGGCACCATGGCATAGGACTAAATAATGAATGATGAGAATGTTGGCCTGTGATAGTCACACAGGCTCAAGAAGAAAATATTCTTCTTGAATGCACGCATATCGCATGCGCTGATGTTCAGGAACGCACTGGCAGTTGCATAACCAACAACTGGCATCTGTTTCGAAGCTGATGTTTCTCTGGACAGAAGATGGTGCTATTGTCAATGCAGTGAGCCTTTTCCACCCTTTCAACTTAATCCTCATAGCTGCAAAGTGGAAAACAAGTATAGAAGAAAGAAAACAGCAATTACATAGCAAGACTTCAGCGGGAGTCTTCAGCTGTTTTCCTCTAAGGGTCTAAAAATGGGAGGGAGCTGCTTGATAGGCTCTGTCGGAAATTTTTGCCTGTGATGTCTCCCCTAAAAGCCCTCAGAGAATCGTTATGGAGAAAATTGGTGCAGCAGAACCACTCTATGGTTTGTGGCAAGGGCGATGTCTAGAAAACTCACATTCCCAGCGGGGATCAGCGGCAGATTCCATTGGCTTGCTCAAGATGGCAGGATATTAACCTCTGGGCAATGGCTCATGCTGAGACAGCCAACAGGACAGGCTTGTTTCCTACCTGTCCAGCCACCCTTATGATTAAGGAATGGGTGATGGCTGCGGCTGTATCTGGGAAAGCTTTTGTTTTCTGATAAAAGGAGAGAAAACTCTGCGTTGGTCCTTCTCTGTTCCTTCCTACTTAGGCACAGAATTCTCTGTGGAGCTATGACAGGAGAGAACAGGCAGCTGATGAACTCTGCCTGAAAGATGGGCACAGAAGACACCACAGATCCTTGGAGCTGCTAGCAAGTATCAAAATCTTAACTTTCTGTTATATAAGAACAATAAGCCCCTGGGCACTCCAGCCCAGGTGCCCATCATTTAGTATTGCTAACTCAATTTGATTCAAGCATCTCACTCTTTCTAGGTTTAAATGCCTCTGCCTGACTGATTTTCACCATCATTTCGGCCTTGAAACCCACATTCGCTGTTGCCCAGCCCTGCTGCTCCTGGCTAGACCTGTACAAAAATAAAAGTGACATAAACTTGATCCTCAGTGTCCAATGCTCTTCGTCCCCCTTTGTCAACTCATGCTCTAGTAGTTGACCAAGGTCAAGTTTATTAGAGACTGCCATTAACAACTGACAAATAGGTACATTTCAGCTTGGCTTTTCTAGAAAATAAAATCTTCATTTTCGTTGGCCTAATCCAGTGATTCTCAACTTGCTACAAAGTAGAATCGCTGGGAGTCTTTAAATACTGGGAACCACCTATTCAAAATGAACGTTCAGGCCTCACCCCAGACCAATTAAGCCAGAAACTCGGGGTGAGGGCAAAAAGCGTCTCTATTTAAAAGCTCCACAATTAGCTTGAGGACTGCTGGCCTACTCACACATTCCCTATTTTCATGGTAGACATTCATAGTAAAAGGAAAGAAAAACTTAAATTTATTTCAACATTCAGCAAATTGTTCCATGAATGATAGATATTGTCTCACCTTGGCTTGGGACTGGCTTGCTGTTTGAAAGAGACAGAAAGAAACCAATGCCTTAGAGAGGAAAGGGAGGGAAGGGTTGTCTGACTGCTCTCAGGGTGAGTCTTCAGGAGAAGCATTCTTATTCGGACCACTCCCATCAAACTGCTGTGAAACCCCATTAGCGATTGCAGCAGCAACAAAAATAAATAAACGGGAGCTGATCAACTTAAAAAGCTTCTGCACAGATAAGGACACAACAGTGAAAGCAAATAGACAGATACTCACAGAATCTGACAAAGGCCTAACCTAATAACCAGAATCTACAGTAAAAAATCTCATTTATCAATCTTTGGGCAAGAGGCACGAACTGAGGCTTCTCCCTAGGAGACAGATGAATGGCCAACAAACACATGAAAAAATGCTCATCATCCCTAATCGTTAGAGAAATGCAAATCAAAACCACTATGAGATAACACCCAACCACAGTGAAATAGCCCTCATCACAAGTCCCAAAGCTGCAGATGCTGGCCTGGGTGCAGAGACAAGGAACATTTATACACATTGGTAGGATTGCAAACTAGTAAAGCTTTTTTGAAAGAAGTATGGAGAATCCTCAAAGACCTAAAAGCAGATTTTCCATTTGATCCTGCAATCCCATTACTAAGTATCCATCCAGAGGAAAAAGTAAATAATTTTATCATAAGGACATTTCCACTAGATTGTTTATCGCAGATTAATTCACAATCACCAAGATATGAAAACAACCATAGTACCCATCAACTCATGAACAGATTAATAAACTATGGTGTATATGTGTACCATGGAATACTGTTCAGTTGTAAAAAAAGATAGAGACTTTATATCTTTTGTATTTGCCTGGATAGAGTTGTGGAATATTCTCCTAACTAAAGTTATCATGAGAATGGAAAGGCAAGCCTCCAATGTACTCAATACTAAGCTGAAACTAGCAGATAAACAACTCCATGCCCACATGAGAAAAAAACCTAAATTCAAGAAAGAGGGAATGGGAAAGGAGGGGGGGAGGAGGGGGGAGAGGGGGGAAGGAGGGAAGGAGAAAGGGGGAGGAGGGAGCTTTGGAAGCTCTTTTTTTTTCATAATTTATTTATTTTTACTTATTTTATTTTATTTTATTTTTTTTTTGAGACAGATCCTCAAGCTGTCACCCTGGATAGAGTGTCGTGGCATCACAGCTCACAGCAACCTCCAATTCCTCGGCTCAAGAGAGTCTCCTGCCTCTGCCTCCCAAGTAGCTGGGACTACAGGCACCTGCCACAACGCCCAGCCATTTTTTGGTTGCAGCCCTCATTGTTTGGCGGCCCGGGCTGGATTCTAACCCGCCAGCTCAGGTGTACGTGGCCTTAGCCCGTTGAGCCACAGGCGCCGAGCCTGGAAGCTGTCTCTTAATGGGCACAATGTGAGGGTATAAGGGCTCAGCTGCAAGGTGGACTTTACCTAATATATGCAAACAATGCAACCTAACTGTACATATTCTTATAGTAATCTTAAATATAACACACAAACAAACAACACTTGCCATGCATCACCAAATTTTCCATCAGTTTGTTATTTTAAACACAACCTAAGAGCAGTTTAAAAAGAAAGAAAAAAACACTCCCACTACTAGCTCCTGCCCTTTCCTTTTTTTTTTTTTTTTTTTTTTAACTTTTCTGCTAACAAAAAGGCACTCTGCATTAGGCAGGCTTCACTGTTACGATATGTGTAAAATAATCCATTGAGGCTCCTTTAGTCCACAGTCCTGCCTTCTTTAGCCTTGAGTCATATCGGTAGGGTTTGGCAGGCAGAGTGCAGGATTAAGCCTGCTCCTCCAATCTCTTTCTGAGGCAAAATCAGTATTCTCGGGTTCTCTGCTGCTGTCAGAATCTCTCGCTCTGATGCCACTGGTGCAGGGAGAAGCTGGCAATGTATTCAGCACACAAGGGTTCGCATTAAATGATGAATTGTGATTCCACAGCAGGCAGCACTTCACTGCAGGGAGAAGTTGAAGCCTGGGAAGTATTTACCAGTTTCAGTGCCCTGGAGGGGACTTTAATGGCTACATTTGCAATAAAGGAGGAGGCGAGACCCATTACTGGCTGTCTTTATTTTCCTAGCCTACTGATAAGTAACTGAACTCGATAGAAAGCTCTTCCAATCGTGTTTTACCTGCTCCATTTAGCCAGAGATTGGGACATACCAGGCCAATCAAATTCTCACCAATAATGCCCACTATCCAAGTAGCTTTGGAGTACTGAAAATTCCCTTTCCCTGCATGGTAAGCAGGTATCCTTTGTAGGATGGAGCATATGGTTAAAAGTACTAGGCGCTGGGGACAGAGTGATCTGGGAAAAACCCAGCCATCACTGCTGGCCTTGAATACTTACTAGACACAACACACAGTCCCAACCCTAAGTCGTATATTAGCAGTGATAAAATCAAGGCAAGAAGTGCAGTAAATAGTATGTGTTAAGAGTTAAACCATGCTGCTAAAAATAAACTCTTTGTTTTTCAACCTTTACTCTCTCTTTGAAGCTTTCCACTGTGCTGCATTTTCTCATGCTTGAGACTTCAATAAAAGCCAGTGAGGAAGGTAGGAGGGGCTGCTCCCTTGTTTTTCCTTTGCAGAGAGCTTGGTGGTGTTGGCTTCCCCAGGTCTCTCAGTTTAATGCAAATGGATCGAGGAGGTATTATTTATTTGTGTTGAGTCGGCACCAATAAACCTTGGAGAAGGTCTGGCATATGGATTTAAATTTTTGTACCTAGACTCAGAGCCAGAGGCCACTTAGGTGCCCCATCTACCCACTAAGTAGGTATCACTGATTCCTCATTGGGAATGTGACAAGGCTCTTCAGGTGAGATAGTGAAACAACTTTCAGGATTTCATGCTGAGCTAGCATATGAGTTTTCTCTCCTGCTAAGCTAAGGCAGAGTGGCGTGCACCCCACAGATGGACATCAGTGGTGTCATTCACCTCGGGAAGGGACTTTTCAGGTTCTCTTTTAGTTCTTCTGCAGTATGGCCCCTACATTTTTCCCCACTAAAATGAGTTTTCTGCTGTGTCTTTCTTTGAAAATGGGTACATATGTATAAACTTGGAGAATATTTTTAGATGAAATTAACATTATATTGGTGAACTCTGCATAAAGCAGATTGCCCTTCATAGAGCGCGTGGGTGTCATCCAATCAGTTGAAGGTCTGAATGGAGCAGAAAGATCAGCCTCCCTGAGCAAAGGGGAATCCCTACAGCATTTGGCCTTTGGACTTACTGCACCATCAGCTCTCCTGAGGCTCCAGACTGCCAGCCCATACTGCAGATTTGGATTTTCCAGCCTTAGTAATCCACAAATCAACTTCTTGTATAGACACACATCCTATTGGTTCTGTTTCTCCGGAGAACTCTGACTAATACCCAAACATTCCCAAACTCTTCAGGACTTCTGAAAAACATTGTTTAATACCAAAAGGAAAAAGGAAAAGATATCTCTGCCGAAAGTGGCCAAAAGTTCAGCTTCATGATGGTTGTGATTTGAAATTGGTAATCTCCTATCTTTCTAACGATAAACTATTTTATGTTTTAAGTTTGGAGTTGCTCTCTTCAGCTAGCAAATACTTAGATGTTTTGAGTCTATAGGAAATAGGTGCTATTTAACTTTTCTCAATCTAGAATTCAATGAATCAAGATAGATTCAATCAGCATTCATCTACTATCTATTCTGTATGCATTTTACAAAAATCTATGACAGGGAAGATTTACTTCCCTCATCCCATCCCTCTCCCTGGGCCAACACCTACGGAGACTAAGGCAAAAGGAGGGCGCCTGTGTCATGTGAGTCATGGAGTGGAAGGAGACAGACAGCCACGGAGCCTAAGACCGTCCTCGAGACAGACCAGCAGCAGTCTGACCTTTCAGTGTGAAAGGGTGAATCGTTTTTTAGGTGCTTTACCCAGAGAATAAACTTTGGAAAAGACTTATTCTTGCTTCCATCCTCAATCCTCAAAACTGAAGGCCTCCCCCATCTCTTACACACACACACACACACACACAGCATTCCATCCCTTATCCAGCAGCAGATGAGAACAGAAAAAGTCTGAGTATCTTAATAGCAGGAGGCCTCATATGGAGGAGGAAGACTTTGGGGGCAATTAGAGTCGGGGAGAGGGGCCCTGTGAGCAAAAGTGTTAAAGTAGGAATGACAAAGGTAAGTTGTTGAACAACGTACTTCTCTCCCCCAACCCCCTCCCAAGTTCTTTTGCAAGTGCTGGGGTTGGCTGTAAAGGAAATAGAAGAAATAGTCCTTGGTCATGTCTGCATTTAGTTGGAAAATCTTGGTATAAGTAAAGCAGCACTACATCTAGCATCGTCTGGGCAATTCCTTTCTGTAGCTAGAGCTGACAATACGGGAAGTATTAATGTCCACGTGAGAATGAGCAGGGCTGAGCAGTTCAGCACTGACCAGATTATAAACATTGATGCCCACCAGTTAGAAACTATAGGGATCTTTATCTTTTTGTTTGTTTGTTTGTTTGTTTGTTTGTTTGCAGAGCTTGTCGCTGCTTATGACTTTATCTCTCTTTTCCATTAGGAACCATCCAATTCATTCACTCAAAATGCATTACCTTGCTTGGGGTCTCAGTACTTGTTGTAAGCTCTGAAGATGGGACTGGTGGAAACAGAGTCAATATCAACAAGGACAGTCTGAAATCCAGCACCTGTATTTATGCCTGTGATGTGCCAGGCACCATGTTAGGGACAGTCACTACCTTTGTCCTCTTCAGGGAGCCTCAAATTTGCCCTAGTCTACTCAGCTGCTCTAACAGAATGCCATAACCTGGGCGGCTAATAAACAATAGCAATTAATTTTTCATAGTTCAGGAGGCTGAGAAATCCTAGAAAAAAACAAAGGCAGATTCGGTGCCTGGTGACGGCCCTGTCTAGATTGCAAAGTGATGACTTCTTTTTGTAGTCTCACACAGAAGAAGGGGCAAGTCAGCTCTCTTGGATCCCCTCTTTTATAAGGGCACTAACCCTAGTCATGAGGGTTATGACCTAATCACCTTCCAAAGGCCCCTGTCACTTAATACCATCACATTAGGGGTTAGGGTTTAACATGAATTTTGAGGGGACATAGCATTTGATCTTTAGCACAACCCAAATTATTTTATGGACAATTAATGATTTTATAACAACTCCTGTGCAAGAGAAGCAAAGAGCTTGCCGAGAGCCCATAACCAGAGGCCCCAACCTGGTTTGGGTAGCAGGACTGGCTTCTCCGATAAATGGAATGTCAGATGATACCTAAGGAATGAGGCTTACCTAGACTAGAGCTGATGAAAAGCCTCCCCTGGGGGAAATCCCAAGGCAGGCAAGGAATAGGGAAGAATGCTACTGGGGAAGGGTGAAAGAACGGAGTTGAGAGATGAGGCGGGCCAGGTAAAAAAGACCAGGCCAGGCTTGAGTCTATGTGGGAAGTGACCGTGGAGTTTCTCAGGGGGAGGAGGGAATATTGAATGATTGGAGTTGTGTGTTTAAAAGTATAACTCTGAGGTTGGAAGAGCAAGTCTTCAAAAATGCAGCTGAAATCCTTCGCCAGCTCCTTGACTCAAGATTCAAATGCTTTTTCCTTTTTCCTCCTTAAAAAAAAAAAAGTGGTAAAATACACAAACTTTACCATCTCAGTCACGTTTAAGGCTCAGTGGTGTTAAGGACATTCACACTGTTGTACACCTATCCTTCAAAATTGAAACCTTCTACCTGGTAAACACCACCTTTCCATTTCCTCTAACCCCGGCTCTTGGAAACCACTTTCTGTTTCTATAAACTTTTCTAGGTACCACCTATCAGTGAAGGAGCACAGTATTTAGTTTTTGGTGACTGGCTTATTTTATTTAGCATAACATCCTCAGGGTTCATCCATGTTGTAGTATGTGCTAGAACCTTCATCCTTTTTAAGGCTGAATAACATTCCAGGGTACATATATAGCATGTTTTGCCAATCCATTTGTCCATCTATGGACGGACCTTGAGGTAGCTTTCACCCTTTGGCTAGTGTGAATTATGCTGCTATGAACACGCGTGTACAAATATCAACTTCGGAGCCTGCTCTCAATTCTTTTGTATGTACACTCTAAAAGGCTGTTTCTTGAACTCTGATTCTGGGAATAACATTATGCTAAAAACTATGGGGACTTAGAAACACAGATATGACACAGTCTTTGCCTATGCTGCCTGTTTCTGAATCTAAAAGCCATACTAAAGCCACAGTCTGATCCAATTACATTGGAAATGCCTCCTTTCTCTCTGCAGCTTTAAGTGGAGTAGATAAGTGGGAGACAGATGATACGATTAGAACTGGTTCTGACCAGTCAACTGAATTGGGTATGGTGCTTATTCCATAGAGGATGAAGAAAAATTGAAGAGTTTTTGTTCCTTTGCTCACTTAGGAAATTGGTTGGTTGATGGATTTGTTAAAAATTAAAATTAACAACCTGAACTTAAATTAAAAGATTAAAATTAACAACCTGTTCTTAAATTAAAAGAACAAACTGAACTGAACTGGGCTACAGAAAAATTACACTGGGGTCCATAAATGGGATGAATTTGGGGGTCAGCTGGGAGGAGGGGGCCTAGATAGAAAGCTGTGAAAGTAGCCTAGATAAGAAAAAAAAATCAGGTTCTTAAAGAGCACAATATCAGTGGCAATGAAAAGAAAGGATGCTTTCTTTGAGTTTGGTGTTAGCGGTGGCCAAAGCCCATTTGATATCAGTTGACCCCAATTTCAAGATGGTCTGGTCTCTGAGCCCATAATGTGCCTCTGCCTTCTGGACTGTGGGCCTCTGTCAGAAGCAAAGTGTCTCTTCCTCCAGGGGATCCTTCCATTAAGGAACATCTCCATCCAGCCCCTGCTTCCTTGTGACCAAACGAAATCCGCCCAGGAGAGGCTTCAGCACACCCAGACGCTCAGGGCTGTCTGCAGAAGCCTCTTTGAAGGACAGATTTTCCGAGCAGGAACTCCCACTGGGCACCCCAAGAAGTCTCTGGGCGGCTCAGTCCCTTCAGCTATTTTTAGTGTGGTTTTTAGATTCAGAAACAGGCAGCATTCTGTAAAAACTCATTTTTTCTGCTTCCCTCAGGCAGAAAATTTCAATCCTAAACCTTTATGCTAAATGACACAGTGTTTGAGAATGTAGTGTACTTTCTTCCCTCATTGTTACAAGGCTATTCATACCTCAAAATATGCCATTTTCATGCCTCAAAGGATGCCGAAATCTCCAAATCTTACAGTCCCCAGCTAAAGCAGCAAATTCCAATTAATGGGACCTCTCAGTGTATTGACACCGTGATGCCAAGCTGGGGCAGGAGCAGGAGGGTGTGTAAAACTCTATAGTAATTGAGAGACACAAACTTTAATCCGCACCCCAAAGACACTACAAAAAGCAGTGCTGTAAACTTGAACATGAGCACCCCCTAAGAGGCCCTCAGCTCAAGTTCACCTTAAAAGATACTGTTTTAAGAGCATTGTCTGGAAATATGATATATCTAACTTAAAAAGAAAAAACTACCTCACCATCTTGTTCACTTGGTACCTTTAAAAATTCTAGAAGAAACTGAGCCAAATAACAGAAATGTTAATAGAAACATTAATCTTTCATTTACTTATTTTTATTTGTCATAGCCACTGGAAAATGCCCAACTGCTAAGAAAATCTGTAATTGTCTACTCTCTGAAGTACTGAAGAAGCACCCAGGAGTCTAGGTCATGAAGCTAGCTACATCCTTTACTGGAAATATAACATAAACTTGTTCCCTCCCTTTTTTTTTTTTTTTTTTTTTTTTGAGAAAGAATATCACTGTGTTGCCCTGGGTAGAGTGCCGTGGTGTCACAGCTCACAGAAACCTCAAACTCTTGGGCTTAAGTGATTCTCTTGCCTCAGCCTCCCTTGTAGCTAGGACTACAAGTGCCCACCACAACCCTGCTCTTTTTTGTTTGTTTGTTTGTTTAGTAGGCTCTGGTTGGGTTTGAACCCACCAGCCCTGGTGCTTGTGGACGGTGCCCTAATGTTTTATTTTGAAAATTATCAACATACTGAAAGTTTGAATAACTGGCACGCCACTCAAGGATACCATCTATCCTTCACCTAGATTCACTAGTTGTTTATATCTTACCATCTTAGCTTTTTCTTTCTTTCTCTTCCCCATGAATGTGATATATGTGTGAATATGTACACACACACACACACACACACACACATATACGTAAGCTGAATCTTTTGAAAGTAAATTGTGGGCATCACATCATGGCATTCTACCCTAAGTGCTTCTGTATGCTTGCTCCCTAAGAGCAAAATCATCATTCTTCATAATCCTAATGCCATTATCACACTCATGAAATCTAACATTGATATGTTAAAGGATAATTTTCCAAAAATAGGTAAAATTAGGACTCAGACAGATAATAAAGATCTTATTCAACGCATTGTTAATGAGAGAACTATATTATGCCACAACCAGTTCAAAAGAGAATTCAAAGAAGAGACACATTATCCATGAGAATACTGAAAGGAATGAACAAATCGAGGCAAACTGTCTTCTTCTTATCTGTGGGAAAGGATTATTTTTCATTGTTATTCATTATCTATAGCTTACTGGTTGTAAAATAGCTCAAAGGCAATGAAAGGTACAGAGCTCCTGTAGGATCAACATCAGATAACCTTGAAGTGCATGCTCTAGACTAGAGGTTGGCAAACTTTTTCTATAAAAGCCTGGAGAGTAAATATTTTAGGCTTTGCAAGCCACATGGTTATAGTTACAACTATTCATTTCTGCCATTGCACATGAAAGCAACTATAGACAAAATGTAAAGAAACTGAATATGGCTGTGTGCTAATAAAACTTTATTTACAAACACAGTTGACAAGTTGGATCTGGCCCACTGGTTGTAGTTTGCTGATCCTGCTCTTAAAAAATGTATAATTATCCACTGAAGCACCAATTTTCCCCAACAGATACAAAATTAAGACTTTATGGGCTAAATCGAGTCTCTCCAAAAGCTCATACCTTAAAGTCTTAACCCCTAGTACTTCCAAATATGACGATAGTTGGAGAAAGGAATATTAAAGAGGTGATTAAGGTAAAATGGTGTCTTAGGATAGGCACTAATCCAATATGACTCGAGTTCATACATACTGAAGCTGTGATGTGATGCCTGCAATTTACTTTCAAATGATTCAGCATACATGTATACATATGTGTGTGCATGTGTGTTTAGAAGATTAGGACATGGATGTACGTAGGACATCCATGAGTAGGTGGTCATATGCAAGACAAGGAGAGAGGCCTTGGAAGAAACCAACCCTTTTGACACCTTGATCTTGAACTTCTAGCCCCTAAAACTATAAGATAATATGGAAGCCCCAGCCTCCATATTGAAGAATGAATACGTATGTCTTCCAGTGGTGAAAATGTAGCTATATAATCATGAGTCAAGTGAGTACGATGACCATTTTTCCCTAAAATTGTTTTATCAAAATGCAATATCTTCAAGTTGCACTTCAAAGGTGGAGGTAAGGGGAAGGTTTCAATGTTAAATAAGTTTAGAAACTGGAGCAAAGTATAGTTCCTTCTTAGAAATTCCCTACCTTCTTAGTAGGTACAAACATCTTGATATGTATTACAATGGTATTTGTTTTTACTTTGTGTAACCCCAAGTTCTCCAAACTTTGAGTGCCTTTTTTAATATTTTATTTCAAGACAGAGTCTCACTATTGCACTGTGTAAAGTGCTGTGGCATCACAGCTCACAACAACCTCAAACTCTTGTGCTCAAGAGATCCTCTTACCTAAGCCTCCCAAGTAGCTTTTTAAAAGATAAAATCCTGATCGATAAAACCAGCATTTTAAGAACACACTTTGGAAACACAAGTATGAAAAAAATGAGGCATTTAAATAGTCTGAGGATATAAAGATAACAGTGGAGTGAGCCTAGAGAAGGCTGGAAGAAAATATATGTGTGTTCCAGGAAGGTGTGAAAGGGAGACTCCTGTGCCCAGATGTGTGGGGCTGTGACATTGAAAGAGGTGTGTGGGGAGGCCTGACTGCTCACAGCAGAGTGATCGCGTCTCTGTGTCACATGAAGATTAGTCCTGAGGGAAGGAGCATTGTCCCCTTTTTGATGAGAACCTGGCATCTTGAGAACCCAATTGAACAAGGTGTCCTAAATGTTGCCCCTAAGGTCAGTCTGTATACATAGGAAAAATGGGAAATTGTAGCCAAATGTGCCTTGATTTACAAAATATTCATTACAAAATTTTACAAAATATTTACAAAATATTCTGTACATGTTGGCCACATCTTTGTAAAGTTTTGTAATGAATATTTCGTAAATAAAGGTACATGTAGCTACAATTTCCCATTTTTCCTATGTACGCAGGCTGACCTTAGGGGCGAGTTTGGGGACACTCTGTAGAATAACGAATGTGATTCCGAACACCTGGCCTTCCGTGTCTTTCCTGGGGGCCCTGATCACTTCCAGCAGAAGCCAAGCCCACTAACAGCTTCCTTCTGTGAAGTCCCCATCAGTTGGGGGAGAGCCCAGACGGGCCAATATCAGGCCGGAGCCACCAGATGGCGCGCGGAACCCGCGGAGCAGGTGCACCAGCCTCGCGTTTGTCCCGCATAGGCCCCGGGCCTTCGACATGTGTTAGTGTCTCCTCGCTGTTTTTTACACTTTAGAAAGCTCATCTTTGCAGGAGCCTGTGAAACACCATATGGCCCAGCTGTGCGCTTCCTGCCTTCCCCTCCCGGGGACACGCCGGTGGCCTGTCCCCTGGTCTGAAGAGCCTCTTCTTCACATGCCTTCTCCCTGAACTAGAGGTGGGGAGCCCCGAGCTTCCATTTTGAAAGCCTCAAGCCGGATGAAGTACAATCACGGGGAGAAAGCGTCTCAAGGATTGTTTGTTAGGACAATCGCATCTCTGGTGTGAAAACAAGCCCTGCGAACACGCTGTTATTCTGACTGCTAACACAGTGGGCTGTAAGATTGTTTACGTAATCCTGAACCTCAGCCCTGAAGAGTCAAGGATGTTACTCATGCCGATGAGTATGAAAGAAAGACTTGCACTTTGGGGTGGTTATTGCTTGCCCAGAGCGGTGGAATGAACCTTAAGGCTGAAGGCCAAGGGACTCGGGCCACCCATGCAGTGAAATAATCCCCCAGAAATGCAGCGCCGGGAGTGGAAATGAGAGTAGAGAGAACAGTCATTCCAGGGCACTGGCTAAACACGACCAGGCGTCATGCAGCCTGAAGTCTGCCCAACTTCCAAACTGCAGATCGCACAGATTCCAGGAGGTGATGGAAACCTCGCCATTGCACGCTGTTCTTGTCAAACTCTGGGTCTTCCAGGGAGCTCTGCTCTTATTTTCAGTTTCCATAGCAATGAATAATTGATAAGCTAGTTTTTGAATGGAAAGTACATTTCAATGGATGGGTAATGCTTTCCCAAGGCCTCTGGCAGTTACTGTTTATTTCCTTCTTTCTTTTTCTTTTTGAAGTAGGACCCTGGAAGTGGAGACGGATGCAATGTTTGTGGCCCATATTTCAACCCACCAGTGAATAAGAAAAAGCAGACTCCATCTTCCTCCTTGGAACCTACTGTACACCAGACACCTTGTGCTCCGTTTTTATACAAGCAGTTTCTCATTTAACCCTCAAGGCACCAACATAGTAGTTGACACTGGGCCGGGTTTTGAGATGAGGACTCCAGGTTCCTAGGAAGTCAAGCAGCCTGCTCCAGGTGATACAGAGCTAGGAGTGGGAATCAGGTGTGCCTAACTTCAAAGCCGGGGCTCACTGTCCTCCACGCTGGCATTTCACAGGCTCATGGGACCTCATGGTGTTAGAAGGGATCTGGGAGGGCATTTAGATGAATGCTCTAAATAATGCATGAATCCCTTCTCCAGCATTCTCTGTAAGCTGAAAGCTAAACAAGTGTGAATGTGCTTGAAATCAAAAGCTGAAGCCTAAAAAGGAGTCGGAGCGAGACTTTAGAATTCAGACGGAGGGCCTAAAATAAATGTGACAGATTTTGTTTCTGTTTTCCCTAAAAATGGGAGATTATATATATATATATCTTTAAAGTCTGTGAGAGGACCACAGAGGAACCCAAGGAATCGTCCAGACTATTGTTCTCTTAGCCCAACTCGAAGGGGAAGCATTGAAGGAAAATGACCAGGAAAATAAAGTGTATGTTGGTTTTTTTGGGAAGGGTCTCTGTGCTGGTCTGAAGATGTGTGTGATGTGATTAAAAGAGATCCGAAAGAATGTTACTAACTCAACATGCGTCCCCCTGGATGGGTCCTGGACAGATGAGGTCGAAAGCACCTCCCCCTCCGTGTTGGGGAAATGTAGGAAGGGGAGTGACAGCAGGTGACCAGCCTCAGGCCACGGGGCAAGGAAGGAGCAGAGCTAGACAGAGAGCCCAGGGCTCTGGGTCTCAGTTGTCCTCAGGCTGCTTGTTCTTGCTTCCTCACACGTCTCCTGTCATGACTGGCCCTGGGTGAGTTGAGTAAAGAAACCCAAAACCGGGCTTCAGTTTTCATTGCATACTGGAAACTTGGCCTCAGATCACTACAAAGTTCACCGTGGTCTGTGAACCTTTCGAGCCAGTGAAGCCAGGTTTCTGCCACGCGTCAGCTCCCACCAATGCCAGGAGGGGTGGATGTGTCCGAGGTCAACCGGGCACACTTCTGTCCTGTTCCGGGGTGCACGCTGGCCTGAGTGACACCTGGAAAGTGGGAGCTTCCATAAGTCCCAGCTGCTGTGCACTCTCCCACCCAGTCAGAGAGAGGGGAGCAGAGGGGAGAATTTAGAAGGTGTGCATATTCATTTGCAAATGAAGTTCTGGAAGTTGTTAGTGAGATTTATATTGGTAATTAAGTGATAATGCCTGTGTAAAGCTGCTTGAGTTGGATTCCTGTAAAATACTGAGGGGACTGAGCCCCTTTTGAGGAATGTCTCATTGTTCAGTATTTTCAGAAACAATTTGGCTTTCTCTGGGGCCTTATATCCTCTGACTGGCAACTCAGGCTGCTGGACTCACCTATTTGTGTATTCCCTCAGGAATGTCCATTTGTATGCAGAGCGTAAATTAGATGCTCACACTTGTGCACACACATCCACATGTACATGTACACACACTCTCTCACACACACAGAGCTCAGGGTACAGGAGAAGGATAAGAACAAGTCTTTCAAATGGCACAGCCAGGTGGAGAGGGTCTCGTTTTGTTTGAAATCATTAAGATCCTCTATACAATGATCCAGTTTAATGAATGAAATTAGGGGAATTGGTAAGGAACCAGGTACAATGACCATCCAAAGGCCTTGCAGAAATTCACATTCGATTGGTGTGTAAAAAGTAATGGCTCTCTTCCCTGGCTGGCTGGTGATGGTGTGGCTTTGACATCCACCAGTCTGGGAAAGAAGAAATAAAGGAGAAAAATCAAGAGTCAAGCCCCAGTACAAACTGGATAAGCAGTCCTTGATTAATTTATAGCTGCCTCTTCTGTAAACATATTATTTGATGTGGAGAGAGAGAGATGGAGAGAAAGACTTATCTATACATGTGCTAAAATGAGTTGTGTCACTTTATTTTTATTTTTATTTTTTTTTTTTTTGCAGTTAGGCCAGGGCTGGGTTCGAACACACTACCTTTGGTATATGGGGCCAGCGCCCTACTCACTGAGCCACAGGCACCGCCCTAGTCGTGTCACTTTAAAAAGTAATGGTGCTGTGGTTTTCTTATTTTTTCTTGTCCCTTCATGGTGGAAGTCTAAATAAATATTCACTAATGGTGTCAGAAATAAACCTTAAGCAAGAATTTGCTATTTTGAACACTCGAGGTGCTGCTTGCCTGTGGGGAGCACTGACACGCTCAGCTTCCTTCCATACTGGCGCCATTTTGGAGTTCTCAACTCCTCTTCCAGTTCTTTGCATTATACGAGAAAGGGCAGGAGCGTCTGTCTGTTTGTAAGCTGAGGGACAAAGACTGCACAGGACGGATTTTTAAACATATGTTGTACCTTGATTCACTGAGAAAAGCTAAGTGCTGACCCTTTAGCATCTTTGGGATGGGAACCTTCAGCCAGCGTCTGTCAACAGCCTCGTAGCTTGGGTATTCAATGAGGCCTGGAGGTACAACGGTGGCCCATGGCGGGTGCTCACTATCTGGTTGGGAGAGAAAGTAAAGCACCAAATGAGGGGTGCAGTCAGGATCTCTAGGGGGCTGCTTTTGTGTGTGGTGGCGCATGGAGGAAGGTTCAAAGGGAGGAGGAGGTGCGGTTTCTGGGTCCTCCTGGAGTCAGGGGAGAGAGGAGAGAGGCTTGGAGGAACCCAGCACGGGTGGGTTTGCTGGGGCCTTGTCTACCATGAGAGGTCGGCCAGGACAGGGAAGTCAGAGGGGTGAGGGCCAAACTAAGGAATTCAAACGTATTAACTGACACAAGAAGATACTTTATTGTCTTCAAAATATAAAAGAAAGTAATTACATTTGTCTAATCAAAAGTCTTCAAGCATAACACATTAATAGCAACCATGACTGAACTTAGCTCTTACACAGGTATCTATTAACATGGGAGAGGGGTGTACTTGAACATGCATGATGATTTGACTCTGGTGGCCGAGTTGAGTGTGCCTTCCAAAATAAGAGTGTCTGGGATCCAGGAAAAGGGTAATGTAGCTCTCTGGGCCCAGAGGGAGGACAGTTGAGGGCATGGTGGCACTAGTGTCAGAAAAGTGAAGGGAGAGAAAATTTGGAAACAGGGAAGATTAACATTGCTAAGGATTGGTGCTTAATGTGGAATGTTTCAACACATACCCACTCTTTCTGGGGTCCCTAAATGATGCCACCTACAAATATCACAGGTCTCCTAAGCCTGGATGATTTAACACTTCATGTTCTCATGGACTGCCCTTTGCCATTTCCTATTTATCTTACTGTCTTCCTTCCCTCCCTTCCTCCCTTCCTTTTCTTTTTCTTTCTTTTTCCCAGAGATGAGGTCTCTCTCTGTCATCTAGGCTAGAGGACAGTGGTGCAATCATAGTTTACAGCAACCTCAAACTCCTGGGTTCCAGTGATCCTCCTGCCTCAGTTTCCTGAGTAGCTGAGATTACAGTCTCAGGCCACCTTGTACAGCCTATTGTTTTCTTGAGAAAAAAGTGACAATGAAGATCTTGAAGGTGATGGGCATTTAACCAAGTCCTGTTAATGAGACTATGGAGTATATTTTGAAAATGAATGCTTGATAGGATTTTCCAGAGATGAACTGAATAATCACATTATGTTTGGCATAATTGGTTAAGAACCCTGTCCATTTTCCTTTCCTTGTTTAGTTACTTCTGGCTCTTCCCAAAGGATGTTAGTTCTAAATTTACTACTGACGTCCAAGGCTCAGGTTCAGGTCAAAAATCTTAGTCTTTGAAAGCAATGTTATCTTTTAGAATTTTCCAAAGATGTGTAAAAGAGAAGAGGAGAAAAAAAAGTGTCACCAGGCATTTAAACATACATTTCTGGGTGACATTTTTTTCCTCCTCTTCTCTTTTACACATCTTCGGAAAATTCTAAAGGATAACATTGCTTTCAAGGACTAAGATTTTTGACCTGAAAATGTCACCCAGGCATTTAAACATACATTTCCGGCTCAGCACCTATGGCTCAAGCGGCTAAGGCACCAGCCACATACACCTGAGCTGGTGGGTTCAAATCCAGCCTGGGCCCACCAAACAACAATGATGGCTGCACCAAAAAAAGCCGGGCCTTGTGGCAGGCACCTGTAGTCCCAGATACTTGGGAGGCGGAGGCAAGAGAATTGCTTGAGCCCAAGTTTGAGGTTGCTGTGAGCTATCAAGCCACAGTACTCTACCAAAGGCGACAAAGTAGAACCTCCATAGCTGACTACCTCCTTACATTGATCACCTGCTTTTTTTTTTAAGACACAGTCTCACTTTGTCATCCTGGGTAGAGTACTGTGGCATCATAGCTCATAGCTCACTACTCATTGAAACTTACTAGATGAATGACACTCCATGGTGCCCATTTAATAACGGGATGAATGAACAACCAACTAAATGCATCGCTGTGATTTGGTTGTTGGCCCTTCTTCTCTTACCCCTCACCCCTCACTCACGCTGAGTGAGCTTCTTCATGCTCTGGTTTAGTAAGCTCATCGAAGAGTTAAATATCTACTTTTTGCTAACCCCTCCCTAACTGACAATTTTCTGGGACTTTTCTCCTATCCAATCAAGGTTTCTTCATCCTATCCATAACATGAAGGAGGGGGTGGGGGGAGATCTGAGCACCGCTTACCACCTACTAGCTTAGCCTCCTGGCTAACACATCTCATCACTCTGCTTCAGTTCTCTCTCCAATTAGATTTCATTTTCTGGAGCTATCTTGTGGGTTGCATTGTATCCTCCAAGAAGACAAGCTGAAGTCCTAACCTTAATACCTGCCAATACAATCTCATTTAGAAGTAGGGTCTTTGCAAATGTAAGTCAAGATGAGGTCATTCTGGAGTAAGGAGGGGCCTAATCCAATATGATGGGTGTGCTAATTAAAGGGGAGACACCGAGACACACACATAGGAGGGGAGAAGGCCATGGATGACAGAGAGATTGAAGTGCTGCCGCCATAAGCCAAGGAATGCCAGGGGGACAGGTGTCACCAGAAGCTCTAAGAGGGAAGGAAAAGTCCTTCCCTGTGGGTTGGAGGAAGAGCATTGGCCTGCCAAAACCTTGATCTCAGACTTCCAGTGTCCAGAACTATAAAATAATCTGTTGTGTTAAGCCATTGAGTTTATAGTCCTCCCAGGATGTGAAGACAGTGCTATGCAATGTGGGAGCGGTTGCTGACCCTGGGCTTGAAATCAGATTTGAATTTGAACCAAGGTTCAATTACTTAGGAGTTGATGAGTTGGGGCAGTTTCTTACTGAGTCTCATTCCTTTCCTGAAACCTGAGTAGCCCATAAAAGGGGAATGATGAGTGAGACTAATCTTGTAGGACTCTTGCAAGAATGAAATGAGATAAGGTATGAATATTAGGAATTTTTTTTTTTTTGTGAAGAACAGAAACTCAGCATGGCTAGGTAAAAATGGAACTTTTGTACAGGAATTGTGGGATGTCTCACAAACCGAGGGTGAGAATGAACTTGGCTGCAGGTCTGAACTCTGGTGATCTTCTTCTTCTTCTTTCATCTCTGCCTCCCTGAGTATCTGAATGCCAGCTTCTTCCTCACCCCCCTCTCTCTCTTCCTTTAGATCAGCTGCCTTTGCTTTTCCACTCTTACCAACTTGGGCTCTTACAGCCGCTAGAAAGAAACTACTCTGAGCCTCTTTCAGCTTCCAAATTTCAAAGTCCAGCAAAAGGGACTTCATGGCCCATTTGTGGTCTGGTGTCTTAACCCTCACCCCCATCAGCTCTGCCCAGGAAACAGGGTCATATATTCCCGGACTTGTCAAGAAAGAGATGTGTCATGACAATCACAGGAGACAATTGGTATTCATAACGTCTCTTGGAGAGCTGTGGCAAAGGTAAATTAGCATTATTTTCCATTTTAATTCATCCAGCCCCAATGGGGACTGTCCCCACTGTTTAGAACCTGCCCCCTGGCATTCCTTGGCATATGGCGGCAGCACTTCATCTCTCTGTCATCCATGGTCTTCTCTCCTCCTATGTGTGTGTCTTGGTGTTAACCACAGTCTGGTACCTATTCTGCCTCTTCCCTTCCCTCAACCCTCCCCCAGTTCTTCTTCCCAGCTTTCCACCTAAATCCTTCCCAGACTTTAAGTACTTATTCAAATTTCTCCTCATTCCAATCAGCAGCCACACAAGTCTCTTCCTTTTAAAAATACTATTACCCTTAGAGTCGTTTTTTAGTAGTTTAGTCCTTAATTGTCTTCTAATTGGTCTTTGGCCTAGATCCTAAGCCACCAGCGGGCAAGAAGCTGCCTTACTGTGCTCCTAGGTCCCTGGGTGGTTGGGCGCACTCCCAGGCTTTAGGAGGTGCCATGGGAGTGCTGGCCGGGTCCCAGCCTCCCCAGCTCTCTGCCAGGTGCCACCTGCAGACGGCCTCCCCACTGAGCTGAAACTCTAGGGAAGCTCCATGGTGAACACAGCAAAAGCCCTCAAGTCTGCAAACCCAAAGATTCAGATTTACATAGTGTTACTGCTACTCAAGGTCTGAGAGTTCTCTCCCCCTAAAATACATTGTGAAGTAATCAGTTCCCCTAATTGCACTCTGTTTCAGCTCCAGGCTGTTGGAGGTTCTGTCTCCCTAAAGTACCAGATCCTGGAAGGGTATTGCTCCTACCTGAATCAGCCAGGGAGGTGCCTGCAGCCTGTTTTCTACCTTCTTTCTGGCTTAGTCAGACTCCAGAGCCTGGGCAGGCCAGGTGGGCGCTCCCTGGGCTGATACTGACATTGGGTCACACTGGGAAATGTGATAGAGAATCGTTATTACTAGGCAGCAAATTGGAGCCTTTATCAAGAAGGACAAAGTCTTTCCTAGGAAGAAAAGAGCACACCTCCAATTAAAGAATAGAGACCAGGACAAAGCAAAAGAAAAAAAAGAGAGTGAGAGAAAGAAATGCTAAACATAAAATACAAGATGTTCAGGCATGCTAAAATTAAAATAGCTTCTTCCCAGATTCTTCTGTCAACAAGATTCTAAATATGTTCATTGAAGCTGAACTTTTATTTTTTCTCTTCCTCCCTCCGTGCATTTCTTCCTTCTTCCTTCCCTCCCCTCCTCTGTTTTTCTGTCCCTGTTTGCCATTTCCGTAAGCAAGAACATAAACCATCTACTCCAGCTTTCGGCTTATGGAGAATGCCAGGAAAGGGACGCACACGTTATTTAGAGGGTTCATCTAAATGCCTTTCCAGATCCTGCCCAACACAGAGGTTCTGTGAGTTCATGAAATGCCTTGTGAAAGAGAAAGAACACGGGCTTTGAGGGCGGACATTCACGGTTCCGAATGGACCCATGGTTCGCCGACTAGCTGTCTGACTTTGGGCAAGCCCCTTGACTTCTCTGAGCTTAGGTTTCTCATCTGAAAACCTGGGCCAATGCTAGCCACTGGCCATTGCTGTGAGGATTAATTGAGAACTGCCGATAAAACATAGAGCAGTGGTTCTCAACCTTCCTAATGCCGTGGCCCTTTAATACAGTTCCTGTGGGTCACGACTCGCAGGTTGAGACCTGATAACATAAACCAAGGATGCAAATGGAAGAAAATTTCCAAAAATCTGCTTCTGGGAAAGCTGAAGAGAGAAGAGAGCTCTGGTACCTTCCAAATGCAGCACTGTGGCTAAGGGGAGCTTCCTGGGCCGGCGCATCTCCCAGAGCCTGGCCCTGCTCTGTTGTCCTTGCCCCGTCGTGCAGCTGGAGCCTGTGAATGACCTGGTACTTCCCCCACGCTCTGCTGTCCTCCTGGGCTGCCCTCCCCACCACGCAGTGATTCTCAGGGGCTTTCCTGCTTCTAACTGGCCTGGCTCCATCCTACCCCTGTTTGGATTGTCTGACCATTTTATTTGATTATTCTACAAAATATTTTGGTGTCCATCTGCCCGGTGATCCTGCTCCCCAACAACCCTGCCCCCAGGTTTGTTCCTCCCTCCCCGCAGGCTGGCTGCCCCAGAAGGGTTACCTTACCACCTGCTAGGAGCAAATTCTGGCACTCGGTCAGTATTTGTTGATTAAGTAAACACGTAGAAAATATTTATGTTTTTACTTACCATCCTTCTAGATCCTCAGCTCCCTTTTAGAGTGATGCACCCCAGATTACTCTGCACTGTGGAGGGTTAAATGCTGGCAGCTCGACGACTGTGCAGAGCAGGTTTCCCAGCTCTCAGGCAGCCATTACTAACACCGCTGCGAGTTTCTAATTTTCAAGTATCCCTGGGGCTTGATGCTAATGGTGGCTCTCTTCATATTACTGTAATAATACTTAGCACTTGTGTCCTGACATAAAATCAGTTCAAGTGTGCCCAAACCCCCTGGTAAGGCAGACCCGTTATTGGCACCCTTTTGCAAATGAGTACCTAAGGGGTGCTAGGGTTTGGTTAAGGACACACTTGCCTATAATCTGAAAGATCAGTTTCATTTCTAAGTGGTTTTTCTTTTTGATTTTTACAGACACATAATAGTCGTACATATTTATGGAGTACAGGTGATATTTTGATACAAGCATAAAATGCATAATGGTAATTGAGATACTCATCGCCTCAAGCATGTATCATTTCTTTGGGTTGAGAACATTCCAAATCTTCTCCCTTCTGGCTATTTTGCAATACACAATAAATTATTGTTAACTATAGCCATCCTGCTGGGCTACCAACCCTGGAGCTTATTCCTTCTATCTAACTGTATATTGCGCCCATTAACCACACTTCTTCACCGCCCCCACCTCCCCACTACCTTGCCCAGACTCCAGTAACCGCTTTCTATTCTCTACCTTCATGAGATCAATTTTTTTTGCTCCCACGTATGGTTGAGATCACACAGTATTTGTCTTTCTGTGCCTGGCTCACTTCACGTAACTTAATGTCCTCCAGGTTCATCCATGTCTCAAATGGCAGGACTTCCATCTTTTGGTGAAGGCTGAACAGTATTCCACTGTGTGTGTGCCACCTTAGTCCATTCATCTGTGTATGGACATGGATTGATTCCAAATCTTGGCTACTGTGAACAGAGCTCAATGGACACAGGAGTGCAGGTGTCTCTTCAACATATTGGCTTCATTTCCTTCGGGTGTACACCCAGCAGTGGGATTGCTGGATCATGTGGTTCTATTTTCGGTTTTTAAAGGAATCTCCATACTGTTCTCCATGGTGTTCGTACTAATTTACGTTCCCACCAAAAGTTTCCCTTTTTCTGCATCCATGCCAGCATTTGTTATATTCTTTTGATAATAGCCATTTTAAGTGGAGTGGTATGATCTGGTGGAATACCAATTTTGAACTACCATATTCTCAGGTATATCATCATCTGCCCCCACAGCAGCCCCTGCCCAGCAGAGGGATTTGTTCTGTCCTGTGTGAATGTACAGCACCTCCCTAGGACCCTCGTCCCATAGGACGCCTGAGCTAACCATCAAGAGGACAGCTGCTCCTCTTTCTTTCCAGACACGACAATTAAAACCCTGTTAGACGTGATAAAAGCATCATAAATACGTGAAATTAGACATGAAAATTGTGAACCATTAAGTTGTAGTTCTATTGACCAGGAAAACAGCAAAATTTCCAGCAATGTTGACACAATTCGTCAGTACAGGGAGCAGATGAACAAGACACCCCAGTTTCCAGGCGGAGCGATGCCTCAGGCAGGGGTGGGTCCGAATCACCTGGAACAGGCAGAGCACCTGCAGAGGGGTGACTTCCCAGTGAGAAACACCACGGCCCTAAGGCACCCCCATAGTGCCCTCCTCCCTACTACATGGCTCTAGCATGGAGCAGAACGCCAGCTTTCCATGAACTTCAAGATCAAAGATGCCCAGACAGCACTGAATGCCATCACATGCACCAACCTAAGAAGGGAGACACGGGGGCTCTATGAACCTCAAGAAATACAACTACTTATAACTGTTAAGGAAAAACACAAGTACGGCTAGCTCTTCCAGCTGCATAAATGGTTTCTCAAACTGGAGGCAGGTCCAGAAAGGTGTGGGGGCAGAGGAGGGGTTAGGAGACTCTCCCAGTACTCAAAGCCGTGGACTAACCTTGGCACATTTTTCTGGAGTTTCAGTCTGACTTGTGGGTTAGTTTTGTTTTTTTTTTTTTAACAGAATTTTTATTTTGAAACAGATTGGTCTAGCATGGAGTGGAATGCAAGCTTTCCATGAACTTCAAGATCAAATATATGTTTTCAAAATTTTTTCACTTCTGGAAAGAAAGATGGGATTACATCATCTCATCCCAGAGTTCCTGGGTGGCAGTTGGAAGACCACTGCTGAGTTAGTCTTCATCCCAAAGGGACAGGGTCCCACCTTGCTGGAGCGGGGTTCCCTAGGCACAGTGGAGGGATAGGGACAAGTAGAGACGACATCAGAGTCAAGCTCGGAATGGCTAGAGCGCCTCGCCAGGAAGGTGGGGCTCCTCCAAGGGACCTGTGGGTCTTTACTTTTAGGCTGAAAAGAGAAGTCACATGAAAGGCTGGGCGGTGAGTTCCTGGGAGAGTTAGAGGAGAGATGGAGAGAGGTAAGGGGAAGGAGACAACGAAGGGGAAGAGTATTGAGAGGGAGCCCTCAGTTACCTCGAAAATAAATCAAATGGATCTAATGGTAGGTCTACTTTCAGTTCTTTTATCCAGCAATCCCAATATTAGGTATTTACCAGAGGCAAAAAAAAAAAAAAAAGATATTTTATCATAGAGATACCTGCACTTGAATGTTTTTAGCTGCACAGTTCACAATTACAAAGATGTGGAAACAAACCCAGTGCCCATGAGTACATGACTGGATTAACAAAATGTGGTCTATGTACACAATGGGTACTACTCAGTACATCACACACTTTCTGGATGAAAGGGGCTCTTATAACTCTGACTTGAAATATACAAAAGCAAACTAGTAACCAAAACGTGTGTACCCCCATAATATTCTAAAATAAGTACATACATAGGTGAAGAGTTTTGCCCAAAACCAGCCCAGGCTTCAGAATTATAGAAGGTATTATTTCTTCCCATTGAAAGGAACTGGAAATATTCTAGTCCAATCCCCTCCACTAGGGGAAACTGAAGTCCAAAGCATTTAAGGGACTTGCAGGAGGTCACACACCTCATTAATGCCAGCATTGTATTTTTAATATTTATGTGATCATCAAGATTCTAAATTTAAGTTGCAATGTATATCAGCATGGCAGTTTAGCCAAACGTGTTATTCTGCTGAAGTAACATGGAAAGTAATTGCAAAAAGGAATAAAATAAGTTTAAAAGCAAAAATATTAAGATCATAATAAGACAAAAATAGGGGTTACTAATCAGGTCAACATTTTGACCCAATGAACAACTGAGTTTATTGTCCAAGATTAGTTGGCAGAGTTCAAAGCTATTAGATGTAGTATGAGTTCTAAGTGGTTTTTGATCAAACAGGATTTAGGACTCCTGTATATTCCCTGAAAACATTTTCATGCCACTTTATGTAAAAGGAGAAAGAAAAAAACCCCACTTTGATGCCAGTTGAATTTGCACTGCTTGACTTATTTGCCTAGAAACTGGAAACTTTGCCTCATTATGAAGACACGAGTCAGAGCTACAAAATGCCAAAACTGAAGTGCGGAACAGGCGCGTCGAGGGCCTTCGCGGCTGGGCAGGGCCTCCCCCAGCAGGTCACCCTGCAGCTCTTCCCGGGTGTTTTTATAGGAAGGAGAGCTGGGAGTTACTGCTCCATGAATACATACCCTGTGTTCCAGCAAGGGTCAGCTTTGCCATCGCTGTGAGTCCTGCCTCTGTCTGTGTCCAAAATCTCTAAATGATTAAAACAAGGTGCTCAGTTAGAATGAACAATGAGAAAAACGAAAGTTCCTATTCTGAAATTGCCTGCTAATTATTCCAGGGACATTCTTCCCGTCAATCTTTTATTAATTATCGAGGGGAAGTGATTCTGTAAAGCAGCACACAGTACAATGATTCATCTGACATGACTTCCTTCGTTTTTCATCCAATTGAAACAGTTCCAAAAGCCTCAACCAGCAATAATGTTGGGAGAAAACTCAACTGAATGTCCTCCAAGCACACAGCCGTGCTCTGAGCCGTGGCTCACAGCAGAAGCATGGACTTAGGCAAAGACAGAGGATAAGGGCCACGTACCTTCCCTCTCCCCAGATGTTTATATGAATAATGGATTCAATGAAAAATTCTAAGTGACTGAATACATTTTCATAACTAATGACTAAAATTATGAGTAATAATTCTGCACAGTCTCAAATATATATTTAAAACACTGTAAATCATGAAAGTTTAAATTATAAATAAAAAAATACTACATAGGAATCTTTAAAAACTTTATTATAATATTATTATCCAATAATGCAATTATCATCAGTTCATGTTATTTGACTATAATAAATGCTTACAAAATATGACATGTAATCTTAGCTATCGATACGTTATCATACTATTTCTAATACTTTAGCTTTCTTTTTTCTTTTTTCCTTTACTGTCGCACTAACTTTATTTCCTTAAAGGTACATACACATACCTACACCTATATATTTCTCTTTTTCTAATGTACTTCAATCAGATAAACAACTAACTATGAGACAGAGATGAAGGGCAACAAAATATTGTTTTAAATGCACAGACCTGACTCGGCGCCTGTGGCTCTACAGGCTGAGGCACCAGCCACGTACACCTGAGCTGGCAAGTTCGAATCCAGCCCAGGCCTGCCAAACAACAATGACGGCTGCAACCAAAAAATGGTCAGGCATTGTGGCGAGTGCCTGTAGTCCCAGCTGCTTGGGAGGCTGAGGCAAGAGACTCGCTTGAGCCCAGGAATTGGAGGTTGCTGTGAGCTGTGATGCCACGGCACTCTACCCAAGGTGTCAGCTTGAGGCTCTGTCTCAAAAAAAACAAAACAAACAAACAAAAAAATAAATGCACAGACCTAATTCAAGGAAAACACTTAAGCAGAAGGTACTGAAGCTATAACCACACTGCAATACTAAAAATATACTGCCCCTTAGCCACAAACAGTCGCTGGGGGCACTGAATTTCAGGAGCCTTTAAAAGAGATTTCATCAGTCATTCAAAGGCATAGATTTTAAATGCAATTACTGTGTATAATTAGCTGTTTCATCTTCAGTGTCAGTGAATTTGGAATTTAATCTCTGATTGCGCAAAACAGAATACTAAGTAGCTTACTTGATAGAAGGGCTGGTATTGTTGTTTATTGGTGGCTAGATTATGTAGCCAAATTCCTCATAGCCACTACAGGACCAGGGTTGGAGAGAAAAGAATGCAGACAAGGCACTGGCTCCTGTTAGACTTTTTAGGTGTCTTTAAATGCATTTTGAAGACACAGTTCACAGGTCTTCTCTGAAAAATTCTCTCACTCCCTTGAGCGAGCTGGGTGGAGTTGATCACATCCACCACGGCGTCTAACACAGGCTGTGCCCCCACTGCCCAACTGTCTCTGCATCTGCTTTCCCCACAGGACGATGAGCTCCTTCAGGACAGGGATCAAGTCCTAAGAAACTGTGTTTTCACGTAGAGCACAGGGTCTGGCCCATCACGGCGTTCAACAGAGGAAAGAAGGAGTGAGTAGCCAATTAAAAATCTGCTAGGTGCCAGACTTACAAAAATAAGCAGTTTATTTACATAGTTGATTTCGATAACCTGAAAGACAAATGGGTTAAATTGTATTAACTTATCAAGGCCTCTCCAAACGACTTGATCCTCAAATTCGAGTCACTAATTAGTGATTTGATAATAATCTTTTAAAATGTGCGAATAAAGATAGGCCACTGAGTTCAAGCGATGCTTCACGGATTGACCTGAATTCTAGTTTTGGTTTATGACCTATGAAATTTATTTTTAGCCATTCCTGGAATATAAGCTCCCTAAGAATCTAAACTGTATCTATGCTGTTCATTATTATATCCCATCTCCCTAAACAGTGCCTGGGCCATAGAAAATGCTCAATGAATATGCCTCAAGCAATGAAGTTATGTCTGTGGCAGTCACTGGGATAGAAGTTTGCTATTAAAAAATTGTGAAATAGTTTCAGTGCCCGTAGCTCAGTGGTTAGGGTGCTGGTGACATACACTGGGGCTGGCAGGTTCAAACCTGGCCCGGGCCTGATAAAAACAACAATGACAACTATAACAAAAAAATAACTCAGCGTTGTGGCAGGTGCTTATAGTCCCAGCTACTTGGGAGGCAGAGGCAAGAGAATCGCTTATGCCCAAGAGTTGGAGGTTGCTGTGAGCTGTGATGCTACAGCACTCTACTGAGGGCGATGCAGTGAGACTCTGTCTAAAACAGAAATTGTGAGCTACTTTCTTGTCTCCAAGAAAAATGTTCAATGAGCCACCCATGAAAAGAGAATGGATGTCATAGATCGGTGGCATTGTTGCAATGATTTTAATCTTCCAAGGGTAGAAAATTTTCCCTCAAAATACGTCCATGGATTCCCAAATAAAGTCTTTCCCTTGATAGCAGGAGAAATCAGAACTTTGTGGCAGATTCCCAGCTCACTCTGGGAGTTGGCTGGACAAATCTACAATGGCTTTAGTGGAGAAGCAAGGTTGCTGGGATGGTAGAGAAATCGGATGAGCAAATGAAAATGGGACCTCCCAGTCCCCTGCAAGCTGAACTAAACATGTACTACTGAATGCAGAACACCGCCCCACGGTGGGAATAAGGTGAATGGCAAAAACACAAAGATCCCGCTTTGGTTTCTAAAGACCAGGGTTTTCTTAAATGATACAAAAGATTTGTCTTTTCTACACAAAGCCAAACAACTCATTCCAAAGCTTGAGAGAGAAAGATTGATTACCAAATCCGCACACTCTCCGTTTTCATGGTGACAAAAAAGACAGTGGGAAACAAAAAGGGGACATTCCAGTTTTTCCTGCACCCAGGCCCTCAGTTCCAGGCCCTTCAGGGAAATGAAGGCTCTGCTTACAGAGGGAGCCAGTTTATCTGATCTTTGGTGCCTTGCCAGGGAGCCCGGAGCTCTGCCTCTGCTCCAAAGCATCAAAGAAAGCTGGGGGGCAGGGCACAGACCTGGTGTGACCTGGCATTTGCCAGCACACATACCTCATGACTGCACACACCCTGCGTGTGTCTGTGTGCACACGTGTACACGTCTCTGTGTGCACACACATGCTTAGTGCACACGCATGTGTGTGCATGCATACACGTGAGCATATCCACATGTGAGTGTAAGCGTGGCAGCATGACACGCAGTGAGGGAGGAGAGGAAAGTTGAAGCCTAACTCCCAACAGTTATTTGCTCTTCAATCTGGTCAAATCCTTTAGCCTTTAAGAATTTGTTTTCATCTGTGAAAACATGATGGTGAAAAGCACTACCTTGGCAACACTGCAGGCATCATTAAAGCACTCCTTAAGGGGCAATATGCCATGAATATGCTACCCATTATTAATTTTGTGCTGCTTTTGTTTTTTTCCACCACAGCCAACTCCAATGGTTAGACTGCTTGGTAGAAGCAGGTGTCCACAGCTAGGGCTGAGGGCCATTAAGAACAGAGTTTTGGGCTCCCTGGCAAGAGTGAGCTGGCTCCGACTCTTACATAAGGTAGCTGGTGTTGCTGCCACCCCCAGTGGCCCTTACTATTCAGCAGGCTGATGCACTGATTATGCATGCATTACCATCTGACCGTGGGAAGACTTGTGTTTACAGAGCGCTTTAAAAGTTGTTCTCTAAGTGACAGTAGCAATCACGCAGGTGTATTGATTGCTTTTGTACCAGGCACTCTGCCAAACACACAACAGACTTTATCTTCTTTAGTCCTTATGACATTCCTTAAAATAAACAGTAATGTCTCTATTTTACAGATGAGAAAACTGAGGCTTAGAGAGGATAAGTTCTTGCCCAAGATCACATGGCAATCAAGCCAAACTCAGAAGTTTTGCCCACGCCTGTAATCCTAGCACTGTGAGAGGCTGAGGAGGGAGAATTGCTTGAGCTCAGGAGTTAGAGACTTGCCTGAGTGAGAGTGAGACACCAGCTATTAAAAAAAACCCAGCTGGGCGCCTCAGTGAGCACCTGTCATCCCAAAGGCTTCTGGAGGCCGAGGCAGGGGGATGCCCACAGCCTGAGTTGGAGGTTGCAGTGAGCTATGACAGCATTGCACTCTGCTCAGGGCATAGGGTGAGACTCTGTCTCAACAACAGCAACAACAACAAAAAGCAAGGACATAAAAATAAAAAAAAATAAGCAAAGAAATAGAAAAAAATAAAAAGAAGTTTTGCTGACCCCCAAATCCTTGCTTTGAACTGTAGTCGCTCCTCTTGGCCAGTCATTCAGCATCCCAGCCCACAGAGATACGTGGAGTTTGGGAGAAGGGAAGAAGTGAAGGAGGAAGAAAACCTCTTCGGGACAGGCCCCCCTGTGTGGGGTTGAAAGGCCCCTCCCACTTCCTTGCATGTACCCGTGTTGTTCCCCCTCCCCTATGCCCACATCTGGCTGCCTGGGAAAGGGAGCAAGCAGCTAGTTAAATGCTCTGCCCAGGATGGCCCAGGTTCTCTGCCTCTCGCCCCACAGCAACTGCTGGGCTATCTCCTGCTGCCTGTCTGGTCCTGCCAGGAGACAAGTGTCACCTTGGGGACAGTGTGCCCTGGCTAGGCTAAGTGGAGTGCAGAGACCTCTCCTAGGAGCATCCAGCTGGGAAAGGAGAGTAGAGCTGTGCTCAGGTGACCCCCCGGAGTTGCACCCCATTCTTACTGCTCTTTTCCATGCTGTATATGGCCTGATGGTTCTAGAGCCTTACTGGGCAGGGCACTGTACCTAAGCTATGAGGCCCAGTGCCTGCTTCAGCCCAGCCTTGCCCCTGGATGCTAGCAGGTTGTTAGACCTAGTCAGGCAAAGGCCGGTTCAGAGACATGGGCTCTGGCCCCGGGTGTGACACCAACTTGTCCACACCTGCAATGTCGCTCCAATTCTCTGGACTTTGTATTTCTATTTTCCAAAGGAAATGGGAAGCTTGGGTTTTATGACATTGCTCAGCATCCCTTTCAGTTCTAAAACCCAGTGATTCTGACTTTCTTCCCTTCTGGGCAACTCTGTTTATGGTCTCCCCAGGTTCATGGGATGGGACCTTCTTCAGTGGTTCTGGTCATGGGGCTTCCCAGGTGGAGGTTTGAGTGGGGCAGGAGGCAGGGAACAGACATGAGAAATGGGGATTGTTACAACACCCAGCAGGGTTAGGAAGCAGTGGTGTTGGGAGCTCCAGGCCAGAGGCAGATTCCATGGCCACAAAACCCCCAAAGGACAAGACCCCACCAACAGTGCGCCTTGATGGTGGAGAACAGCTACCAAGTTCACTTGGGAGATGGTGGCTCTCTTCTTAGTGACCTCTCGTGATCACTCATGATTAAGTAAATTTAATAACACCCTCTCCTAACCCTCTCCCAAAGCAAATGACTCCTCTCCATATTCAAGCTGCTCATACGACTGACTGACTACTATAGCAACTGCAGAAAAAGCTGGAGGGGGTTCACACAGGGGGAGCCATGGAACCCCCATGAGCTACACCTCCTTACTGAGAGAGGAGGAAAGGCAGTAAGGCTGGGGGTCCCTTTACCCACTTGCATACGGTATTGTTCAAAGTACAATAAGCCAAGATCAACGTGGAGATCAAGTTACAGACAAGGACAGCAAATAAAGATGTCGGGAAAATGCGAAAGAGATTTCATATGGGCAGTGGTTGACAAGTCTTTCTTACTTGTGGCTTGCAGCGAGCAGTGGACAGGCATTCTTAGATCAGGTCAGAGAGCAAGTCATAAATGGGGCAGATTCTGGTTGGGTCTTTCAACCTGCTGTTTTGTTCCACGAATGTCACATTGCAGCAGGATAATTGGAGGGTTTGGGTAAGCTGGTGAGGGAATAAGAGCTCTTCCTAAGGATGATAAAAGCAGAGAGGCAGCTCTCAGCTCTAAGCTGGCTGCCCTGTTTCTTCAAAAATAGGTCCTCTAACATGGAGAAGCAGAAATCTAAACCTTCTTACATCCCTTCTAATGTTTTGAATAGAACAAACACCTATTTCATGAAAGAAATACATTTTCAAAGATCATAGCAACAGGATACGCTAGCTGCTTGGTCACCTAAAGTGTTTTTGGAAAAGGAATAGAGCTATTCAGCATTAAAGATTCAGGAATGTCTGTTGACATATTAAGGAAACAACCTCAGGGGACAGCTGACAAGGCTCCAAGAAGCATCACCAAGGGAACAGTGATGCAAACCCGTTCCGTTTTTACAGGCTGGCATGCTGCCAGGCTCCCTCGCCTGACGGCTGATGTAATGCTAATCCCTATCTGGGTTAGCGTTGCTTAGATATCAACTCAAGCGGCTTAGTCAGCTGCAATCAATAGCAGGCTCCTTTTATAGAAGATAGTAAAGAAAAAAAATATATATATATATAAAGAGAGAGAGAGATGACTTCAGATTCTGGTGTGCTGCAGACCCACACATTATGCAAAAAAATACATCATGCACTCGGGTGTCTCTGTGCAAAGTAAATCCCATGCTCTGCCAACGACGTTGCTGTTTGTAAAGTATAACTAAGGAATATGCCTAATTCCCAGCTGAGCTAAATGATGATGGAAGAAAACAGAAGACATTAGGTGGGAATGTGAAAATAATGATCTTTTTCATTACTGAGTAAATGGGCTGATTCCTTTTAAACCTATGCGTAAAATATCACTTTTTAAGAACTTTCTTCAAGACCGCTGCTTTTCAGTTATTTGAGAATAAATAATAAGAAAAATAATTATGCAAATTTTAACCGGTCTTGGGTGGCATGCTATGTTAAGGGCCTGCTCTAATGTGTTGTGGGGCCACCTCTCATAGCGATTGTAACTGTCCAACAGCAATACAAGAAGAATCCATTTTTAAAATTTGCTTCAAGTATGCATGTTCTTACTTCTTTACTGAATTATACTTAGCTGGAAAGAGCCTATGTTGTCCTACACAGAAGAACAAAGGGCGGCTCCTATGGCTTAGTGGGTAGGGCGCCAGGTCCATATACCGAGGGTGGTGGGTTCAAGCCCAGCCCCGGCAAAAATGAAAAAAAAAAAAAAAAAAAGGAAGTACATTGTTGATTCCAAGACCTACAGAGTGTAAATAATCAATTCCACTAAAAAATGGTAGGGATGGGGGAATGAGCACCAAAAAGGATAGTAGAGTTATTTTACTACTAATAAATAAGGGGAATGGTGATGACATAGGGCAATAGATGCTTGAATAAAGCCTGCAAGTAGGGCTTCACAGGAGAGAGATGTTTGTGTGTTTATAGCACTGCATTCTTAAGGTAGGTTTATTTTGTCTTGTTTTCAACATTTGGGAAGTTTAAGGATAAGCCATGGCGTCTATTAACCATTTGAATTTATGTGAAAAGTTAATAAACATATACTTATTTTTGTGGTGTGAGGGACGGCTCTTAGATTTTGTTAGACTCTTAAAGATTTCATTATGGTAAAACTGATGAATTTTAAGGAGTTAAAAAACCTTTAGGAATTTGATATCAGTTATCCGCCACCTCCCAGGGAGATAATCTATTTACAGGTAGAGAAAATGGGAAATTGAGAGGTTATGTTGCTTCCCTAGGATCAATGAAGCAGCCAGTTTATTACTGTGGAGGCCACTAGATCGGACGGGCCTCCTTGCGTGAGTTTCCATGGCATGCCCCTTGGTCAGGAGCATCCCATTAGCACAGTGCTCATAAGAGCAGGGTCAGAGGAAGCTTGGGATGCCTGCTGATGAGTAGATTTCAATTCAGTGGATACACCTTGCTTTCCAGCATCTCCAGTGCCCACCAACCCTGCCCTCCCCTCTCTGCCTCCCGCTGCCCACCCAGTCTCCCTCCAATCAGGCCAAGACGAAGCAGAACACTCAACCACAGTATTCCAACATTTTAATAGTCTCCCATAAGAATGTAATTTTAGTATTACCTTTCTTTATAAGGCAAAGTTCACTTCAGAATCTTGAAACACTTCATATCTGGAAGAAAGGGTACAGAACAGGAAGGGAGCACACAGATGGGAAGAAACACGTCCAAGCACAGTAGACATTAGGGTGCAGAGTCGGCCCTCCAGACTCACAGCCTTGTTTGTTCCTCGCTGACTTTCATCAGCTCGACCCTGTGAACGGAGTCCTGAGTTCTCTGCACCCAGTTCCTAGTGCCTGGGGGCAGAACCTAACAATAGCTGGTGCAGGAAAGCCCATTCCGGCTTCAGGTAGGGAGCTGAGAAAAGAGAATGGGCTGGGAGGCATGAGAGTGAGAATTTCCCCCCCCCCCTTTTTAAGCAGTTGTGTTTAATGTATTTTTGAGGATGTAAAATAGTATTTTTCTTCCTTTTTTTTTTTTTTAATTGTTAGGGAATCATTGAGGGTACAAAGAGCCAGGATACACTGCTTGCATTTGCTGGGTAAAGTCCCTCTAATAATAGTGTCCTGTCCCCAAGAGGTGGGTCGCACACTGTGGCTCCACAGCCCCCTCCCTTCTTCCCTCTCTGCGCTCCCCCTTCCCCTCCCCCCACCATGTACTGGCATCAATTGTCCTCATATCAGAATTGAGTACATTGGATTCTTGCTTCTCCATTCTTGTGATGCTTTACTAGAAGAATGTATTTCAACTTCATCCAAATTACTACAAAAGGGTGTAAAGTCACCATCTTTTTTAGTGGCTAAATAGTATTCCATGGTATACACATACCACTGCTTGTTAATCCATTCCTGGGTTGGTGGGCATTTAGGTTGTTTCCACATTTTGGCGATTGTAAATTGAGCTGCGATAAACAGTCTAGTGCTAATGCCCTTATTGTGAAAGGGTAGATGCCCAGTGATGGGATTGCAGGATCAAATGGGAGGTCTAGTTTGAGTTCTTCGAGGATTCTCCATACTTCCTTCCAAAAGGGTTGTATCAGTTTGCAGTCCCACCAGCAGTGTACAAGTGTTCCCTTTTCTCCACAACCACACCAGCATCTGCTGTTTTGAGACTTTGTGATGTGGGCCATTCCCATTGGGATTAGGCGATATCTCAGGATGATTTTGATTTGCATTTCTCTGATAATTAGGGATGATGAGCATTTTTTCATATGCTTATTAGCCATTGTCTGTCTTCTTCAGAGAAGATTCTATTCATCTCACTTGCCCATTGACATAAGGGATTGTTGTAAATAGTATTTTTCTATTGTAGAAAATTTGGGAGAGAAAGTAAGAAGCCCTTCTCTTTCTGCCATCCTAAAGAAGCTACAGAGTCTTGCTTTATTTGTGAGGAAGATACGAATGATTAAACCTTTGTTGCCTTCCTCATAAGGTTGTTACACAGCTCAAATAAGATAATGGACTTGAAAATGATTTATAAATCACATAGATCTATATTACAAGTATAAGGGATTCATACCATCATCCTTAGAGATTGCTTTATCCCGCTATAGTCACAGCTTAAAACTATCTCCTTAAAAACATGGCTTCCTGTGTTAATCCTGGCTTCAAACTTTGCTGCGGCTCCCCATGGCCTGTGATTTCAATCAGACTCAGACTTCTAAGTGCTTTCTCCATCCAGAGCCTGATCTTGTGTTTGATGCTGAAAACCATACTTCTCATTGATGGTTGACATTAATTCTACTACGTGCAGGCAAACCTTCACGTCATTGGCATGCATATTGCTTATTTTACATTCTGGAACTTTCTATATGCTTTCCCTCTTATATGACGTTTCAGCCCACCTCAAAATGCAGATCACTGTTAATGGTTCATTTAGTATCATTTCTATCAAAAGGCAGCATGCCAGGGGAAATTCAGAGCTAGTTTTATACGTGATAATTACATGACATGTCACTTACATTACATTTATACCCATCTTCTGATTTTTCTTTTGCAAACTTTTGTCTTTTCATCCTCTATCTCTTTTTCTAAAATGTTTAAAAATAGATTTTGCACAACATTGGACACAAATGTCATTTGTTGTGTATGGATCTGCTAAGAAATAGGGTGTACCACAGCTGTTACTTTTTCCACATAGCCTACTCAATCTGTCATGCATTTACTGTGTTTTATAAATATGTGGCATATTTGGAAATATATTGTTCACATATCTTGCATGTTTTCCATTCGGAGCATGCTAAAAATATACTATCAGTTTGTCAACATGGCTTTCCAAAACACCAAGAACCCTTCATTTGAAAATACCAAGAAAGTCGACGTTTGGGACTAAGCATGTCTCGCACTTTCTGGTTCTGCACTTGCCATGCTTGTATGTATTCCTGTCTCAGGGGTCAGGCGCAGACTGAGCATCTCTGATAAAAAATATTAGACACGTGGCTCAAAGGCAATGTGGTTCCCTCAAATTGCCTCCTGTTCTGGAATGCAGGTTTAGCGTGGCACAGCAATACGGGAGAAAGACTTCAGGGGCTCTCCTAAGAACATGTTCCTTCAGACCAGGCAGCAGCATCACTGTGGGACACTGAGGATAGGCTGCTTTGATGTTTGCAAATCATAACATGAGCTGGCCTCCCTATCATTAAAAATACTTGTTTTCTTTTCATGGAAATGACAATAGCCCTGAGTGGATATTTAAATAATAGAGTTTTCTGGAGAATTGAGACCCTGGCACAGCTTTGTGTTTATAATGGCAGCCTGGAAGACTAGGAGATGTGGAAGGTAGAATCTAAATATCAGTTTCTGAAAAGACTGAGACAAATTTGTCCTTACCAAGTTAAAAGAATAAAGCAATGGTTAAATAAGGAAAATAAGCCATTATCCTCCAATTCTTCCAGTTTTAAATTATGTTCATTTTCATCAAGTACATCTGTCAATTTATTTGAAGTAAGGGCAAAATTATCCTAAGACAATTACAGATCCTAAGAGTAAATCTCAGACTTCCAACAGAAATAACCATTGCAATGACAACCATGATCATTACTCTATTGTTATTTATTATATGTTTAATCCCCACATTAATCTGATCTTAAAAGTTATCAGGCAAGTCTCCTCCTGTGGGGAGGCTACTTGGCAGGAGGTGGCTTGTTCCTTGGCCTGGACTGCAGCTCCGCTCCCCCTCTGCCGCTGCACCTGCACCGTTGGGCTGATGAGAGAGGTGCTCACGTGACCGAGTGGCCCCTGACTTCCCACTATCTCACTTCCTTGAGGACTGTGGAACCCAGGTGTGGAGCCTGTTGGAGAGATTTTGGACCTAGAGCTCAATTTTGGACTAAAACTTTGAAGAATGTTGGAAAGGTCTTTTCTCTGTAAATATGTACACAGAAAATGCAATTTCCCATCTTACGGCAGAGACTTGGGCTCTCTCTCAAGAAGCCCTGATTGGTGATCATCAGGGTGTGGTGTGATGACACGCTCACCTCAGGAGGCAGCGGCACTTCTCTAACTGGCTCCTCAGTCATTCGCATCAGGACAGTAAGGTCTGTCTCCACATTTGTTCTTTCCAAACCCTCATAGCCCATCATCTCATTTTGCCTGCTCAGCAGCCTTGCAAGGGAAGGCAGGACCTATTTCCCTCACCTCTCAGGTGGGAAAAGGTCACCCAGCTTTCATAGGGGAAACTGGAATTTGAACCTGAATGCCTCAGATCCTTGTTTTTTCTTTCAGTCCACGTGCTGTTTGGAACATCGCCTACCCATGCCTCCCTCCGCGCCAACCTATTAAGGCCTATTGCAGAGAGGTGGGGCGGGGGTAGTGTGCTCTGCAAGAAAATATGTCTTCAAAATATTAAATCATTTCTAATCACTAAATTCTCCACGTCTATCAACTATTTTTTTACTGTGTACCTATAGCTCTGCTAAGTGTATTGGGAAGAAAAGTACTTAAGGCAACCTTTCTATCGACAAGTAGCTTATTGTGGTTGGCAGAATTCTAAGATGACCTCCAATGGCCCGAGCCCTTGTTGTTTTTTTTTAGAGACGGAGTCTCACTTTATCGCCCTCGGTAAAGTGCCGTGGCATCACAGCTCACAGCAACCTCCAGCTCTTGGGCTTAGGTGATTCTCTTTACCCAGCCTCCCGAGTAGCTGGGACTGCAGGCACCTGCCACAATGCCCGGTTATTTTTTTGTTCAGTTTGACCGGGGCTGTGATCGAACCTGCCACCCTTGGTATACGGGGCTGGCGCCCTACCCACTGAGCCACAGGCATCATCTGGCCTGAGCCCTTGTATAATCCTTTCCCTCAAGTGTGAGCAGGACCTTCATTTGCTTCTCATCAATAGTATATGGCAAAGGTGTTGGGATGTTGCTCCTTTCATCATGTTATATTACAAGGCAAAGGGGAAAGGATTTTGCAGATACAATTAAGATCTCTAATGAGTTGACTGTAAGTTAATCAAAAGAGAATTTATCCTGGGTGGGTCTGAGCTAATCAGATGAGCCATCTAAAAGAAGGTCTAGAGGTCAGATGCCCAAAGCAGCAGATTGTCTGCCTCCTTTGCTGGCCTTGAGAAAGCAAGCTGCCGTGAGATCTGTGGAGTAAAGGACGTGAACTCTGCCCTGGGAGCTTGGAAGAGGACCCCAGCCCCAATCAACATTAATTGAGTCTTGTGGCAGACCCCAAGCAGAAGGCCCAGCTAACTTAACACTTACAGTTTAGGAAGGAAAAGCTACTCAACTTGATTTAACAAGTGTCTATAAAAGTCTAAGATTTGTTAAAAAAAAAAAAAAAAGTTTGGCTTCTTGAAGTGTTACACAAATAGGATGTAAAGTTGATAGATAACCCTAAGAACTATGCCGCCGTAATAATAAAACCAGTCTCGCCATTCAGAAACAATAGTGACAGCTATCTTTTCTTCCTCTTTCTTTCCTTTTAGCACACACACAGTTGCTCAACAGTCTGCTAATAGAAAGATCCTCTTGCTAACGTTAGCAATCACATTTAGATGCATCGGATTGCTTTTCCAAGAAGGCATTTTTAATTTCTCTCTCAGCCTGTCACCTTGGATAAGAAGAACTGGGTTCTGTGCAAAACCACAGGAAAAGCTTTCTTTAGAACCCAGGAATTCACGAGGTCCCCACGTTCTTTCTAGGCACATAGATTCTTTACAGCAGTGCCAAAAGCAGCCCTTGGTGCTTAGTAGGAGCATAGCAAGCACACAGTAGTTGCTTAGCAAATATCAGCTATATAAAAGTGGCATCAGCTCTTGAAAATACCCTTTGCTTTATAATGACAGATGAAATGGTCGGTGTATTAAACACGTGTTAGTGGATTTGCCCAGCAAGCCTACATTTTAGTGATCCTTTCAAGATTAACTTTATTAACAAAGGTGTGAGAGCTAGCTGACAGGGTGAGGTGGGGGAATGACGGGAGAGAACTTGGTTAGGGCAACACAAACGCTTTAGACAGGAAGCCAGTGTCTCGGGCCTGCTGTAAAGAAGCAATGAACCTGAGAAGACAAAGCAGGTAAAATAATACAAACACAATGGAGCTCACGGGGTAGAGAAGAGAGAACAGGTGTTTCTTCAAGTATCCCCTGGGGAGCCCATTTTAACATCAAATTCATCAACAGTATGATTGAAACAGGAAGGGGGTTGGAGACAACAGGCCAAGGTCTGGGCCATGGCCACATGGACCCTCGCAGGACCCCCCAAAATAGGCCCCGCCGCTCACTTGCCACGTGAACTTGGCTTTGGTTCCACCAGGTGAAAAACAGGGTTAATTCTATTGCCAGGTACTGCGAGGATTCAACACGATAACGTAAGTGGCACGCCGGGGGGTGAAGGGTGAGCAATATGTATTTGTGGTTATTTTTCACGATATAAACAATGAACAGCTCAGTGACACGAGTGGCTTGTTGGATGTTACCTGGTCTGGGGAATGCTTCACAGCCTGACTCTAATTCTGGAAAATTCTGTGTTCATCCTTGGGACTGTGCACGTCAGCACTGACTGCCCTTCACAGGAAGAGTGTGTGCATAGATTGGAGTGCGGGGTGGGGACAGCCCTCTCCACCCTCACCCCCGGAGCTGTGGACGAGACGTTTGGCTGTTGTCACTGTGGCCATGCAGCAGAGGTGAAGTGGCCAGGCCTTCTTCTCCACCCCCACTTTGTTCCCCATTGTCAGCCTGCTCCCAGGCTCCATCTGCCCCCTGTCCCCCGCTGTGGCTGCCCAGCACTGGCCTTCTGTGCCCCTTTTTGTTCAGTGCTTCTTTGGTGGCTGGGACTCACCCCAGTTTGACAGCTTCTGACCTGCTCTCAGTAGCCTGAGAACACAGAGGTCAAAGTGGGGCCAGGCTCGCTCTGGAAATCGAGAGGGTGGCTTCCTTCAAACAGAGAAAGGAAAAAAGCCCTTGAACCAATCTGAATTTAAAGTCCAGAAATCGTGGCCACCCCGAGGAAAAAAAGAGTAAAACAATGCTGGCCAGGAGGACGGGCGCTGTGGGAATGCAGTTGGTCGTGCACGTGTGGTATCTGAGTGGGACCCAGACCTTCAGAGAGGGGAGAAAATCCTTTCTGGCTGACTCTCCTGACTCTGCGTTTCCTACAATTCTACAACAAAGATCCAGGAACATGAGAAAAGGAAGCTGAGAAAATGTGTCCTGTGATCCAAATTTAAGCCAAGAACAGGACAGACAGTGTGAGCCAAGTAGAAATGAGGCCAAGAGAGCTTTCTTGGGCCCCAGCTTTTCTCTTTTCTTCTTTTTTTTTAAATAAATGCCCAAACCTGTTTAACTGCTTAGTGTGAACGCTAGTTCTGGGATACGGTTCACTACAGAAAAGGAAATTTAATTAGCCCTGATGACCTTGCCTGCATTCTTAGGCCAGTATAGTCAAATGGCACATTAATTGCAATTCTACCACCAATTGATTCCTGAAAGAGGAGAGAGGCACAGAGAGAAACGGAGACAGAAAGCCAGTGGGCAGGCGGAGTTAGTGACATTGCTTTAATTAAGAATTATACTGAGAGAAGGGACCCAGTGTCAGCTGCAGAAAGCAACAACCCCTTCTCATTGCCGGCCCTAATGAATTTCCAGACTACGATATGCGCGCATTGACTACTTTGACTCAGGCTCCAGCATCGTGTTTACAGTAATGTAAGTGATCAAACTTCTACCATTAGGACTTGAAAGATAGTAATTAATGACAACCTGCATTCCTACGTTGCTGTTTGCAAAGCAGTTGCGTAATCATCAGGACTGTGCTGTGAGGGAAGTGTTCCCGTCCCCATTTTAGAAGTGAGGACACAAAGTTACAAGTGTCCGAGCCAGAACTTGATGCCAAATCCCATGACCTTTCTGCTGCCCTGGGCTCCACCACACCCCGGGAAGACGGTGACCTGCAAACAGTGCTTTACTCCCAAGGGAGAGAAAGACTGAGGCCTGAGCTGGAGTTATTGCTTGATGGAATGGCACAGCGGAGACCACTGGCTCTTAGAACACCTCAGAGTTAATATTTGCCAAAATCAATGCTATCATCTAAGACAACAGAAGACCTCTAGGAAAGGGGAGCGGAGAAATGACCTTGTAGTTATTAGGAACAGGCTGTAAGTTAAGACTGCGTCACACCTACAGGGAATTGCGAGGTCTGAGCTATACTTCTTGTCTCATAATGTGCTAATGTGATTATCTCATATTAGTTATTGTGTTTGTCCTGCAAATAATGTCGTTCCAGGGCTCCCGCAGAAGAGGAGTCGAGCTCCAGGCCCTTCAAAAACAATCCTGGGCAGGGTCTGAGTGATCTCGTAGATCTGAATCATGAGAAAAAGAGAAGTCTCAGTTTGGAATTGGAGAACCCGTGATGCAAACTTTTCTACGGCCTGAACAGGAGGGAAGTGCGGGCAGAACCGGGACCCAGCTGGAACGGCTGGCTGCTTCCCTCCTGCCTGCTCTGCTCTGACCTGCTTGGCACACCCTTCTGGGCCCACCTTCTGTTTCAAAAATTGCCTGAGTGGTTGACAGTTGGCTGGACTGGGAGCCAGAACCCCAGACTCCGCGGGAAATGCGCCTCTGCCCAGGGGTCGGGTCTCAGGCACAGAAAAGGCACGTCCTGCTCTCGGGTTCCTCTCTGGTCCGAGCAAAGTCGGCAAGGTCGAAATCCCAGTGGACGTGCACAGGGTGTATATGTTTTCCCCTTCCAAGTTCTTCTGTTGCATTTTATCGTTTTTCCTACCTAGACATCAGGCTGTCTCCATGATGCAAAACACCCTCCCTTTCTAGAGTTTCCAGGAAGCACAGTTGCCTCCCACATGTTAGATTTAATGTAATTCAACCCAAAGTCTGAGGCTATTTCTCCTAATTCAGGAAAAGTTGTGAGCTTGGCAACCCAAATGGAAAAAGACAAAAAAAAAAAAAATGGTAGTGGATTTTTTGGGTGTTTTTCTCATTTTGGTTGTGTGTGTGTTTCATAAAGCATATAGGAGAACTAAGCTCAAAAAACAACTGCTTGGAGAGATAGAAACTCTTGTAATTCATGTTGTGCATAATGGATTTGGCAGGCCCAAGCACAGAAATTTCCAGAAGTGTTTGCGTGGCAGCAGTTCTTAGCCAATTCACATTTTTTAGCTGTCCTGGCTAGCTTCCCAGCCTGCAGAAAAAGTCTTGTATCTCCACAAGTTTGGCTGGCCTCGCTGACGAGTTTCCAAACTGCATGGCAACATTGGATGAGCTTATTTTCAAGTGCCAAAAAGACTCCTGCTACTTACATTGTTCCTAAATACCAGATGTGCTTAATAAAGAACAAGCGGAGCCAAACCTAGGGTAATCAAATAACCTACCATTAACATTTTCTAAAAACAAAAAATGCAATTGGAACACCAGATTACTGTTTGTCTTTGTTTGCTTTACGCCCTATTACTGGAACCCCTAGGGTGACGCGAACAGGACACAGGCGGGGAGGCCGGCTCTGAAGACGCTGTTTACAATCACACCCCTGCACATCTGAAATACGTGTGAGAAAGTCAAGGCCTGCACAGATTTCCTCTGAGCCCTCAGGAGGACTCGCTCCCCTCCTGCCCTCTAGGGAGGGACTCTGCAGGCAGAGGCTCCCACCAGTCTGGAAAGCACTGGAAGGCTGAGGTGCACTGGAACTTGCCCTTGAGGGAGAGAAATGCAGCAGACAGGAGGGTAGCTCTGGAGACTTGGTAAATTCGGGAATACGCAGAGTTGGAAACCGCTGCTGCTGTTGGAAAAAGTGCTTAGAGATTCTGAAAAGCTGGGAGAGTGGACAGGATGCCTTGCGGCATTGTCAGAGGCCCTGGCGGGGCTTCAGTTGGTAGATCGTGAAATATTTCTCAGTACACAAATCTCCAACTCCATCTTCCTCCTCTCATTGCTTTTGTTTATGTATTTATTTGGTAAATGTCCTGGAAATGCAATGGGGAAAAAATGTGGCTGGCAGATTCTCTCTCTTTGCCCCCCTCAAGGTCATTCCTGTGGTTTTGGGGGCCCCACCTGCCCACCCATTGCCCAGGGATTTGCTTCTCCAAAATTTCTACATTTCTCCCCCCTCTTTTCTTCTCTTCTAAACTGCCAACTCTGAAGAGGTTTAAAACGATGTCTTTCTGTCCCCAGGGTTGGTGGGTGACCTGGTAGATAGTGAGCGTGGATGTCAGAGGTGATTAGGGAGAAGGGTCAGATCACTGCAGAATGAAATGTTACAGAAGGAGGTGGAGTGCTCGCTTCCACAGCACATACTGTAAAATTGGAATAAGACAGAGAAGGTTAGCATGGCCCCCGCACAGGGTGGAGATGGGAGCCTGCGGTAAGAAATGGGAGAGTTAGCAACTCCTCTGAAACTATTTGCTATCTGCTTTAAGACAACTACGTAAAGAAAGGAATCAGTATCTCAACCCTTGGAGAGTTGTTTTGGCTGTTACTGGGCAGCGCCTGTGGCTCAGCAAGTAGGGCGCCGGCCCCATATACTGAGGGTGGCGGGTTCAAACCCAGCCCCAGCCAAACTGCATCAAAAAATAGCTGCGTGTTGTGGTGGGCACCTGTAGTCCCAGCTACTCAGAAGGCTGAGGCAAGAGAATCACGTAAGCTCAGGAGCTGGAGGTTGCTGTGAGCTGTGTGACGCCATGGCACTCTACCAAGGGTGATAAAATGAAACTCTGTCTCTCCAAAAAAAAAAAAAAAGAAAGAAGAAGGCTGTTACTAAAAACGTGTTATAACCCAACTGTGCCTGCAATGCCATCGTGCCCACCGGACTCAGAGGAAGACACATGCTGTTTTCTAATGTGTGGAGCCGTTGGGGAGATGAACCACGAGCTTGGTGTAATTAGCAGTGAAATGCTTCGAAATGATTTGATTTAAGCAGATGCGAATGGTAAATATCATGGAGCTGATGCTCCCACACTTTTGAACTTTCCTCCTAGCCACAGTCGTGTGGGTTTCGCGCTTCTGATGCATTCCTGAAAAGTCCGATGTAAAGCCACGTGCAAAGCAGAATTATGTTTTCAACATTCCAGAGACACTCCTGACATAGAGGAGTGAATCCACCATGGATAAAGTCAATACCACCCCCGATTCCTCTCTGTTCGGTTTGGACACCCCACCCTTGCCTGCAATCCGTGGCCCAGGCCCAGCCTCGGAGCAGGTTCTCATCTGCCACCCCTCACTTTCACGGCCGGGCCATTTAGAGGAAAGGGCTGGTCCCCAGAAGGGTCAAGGCAGGGCTGTTTTGTTCTCCAGCAGCAAAGCAGAGTGTGCTGGAGGAAACCACCCAAGCAACAAGCCCTACAGAAGGCAACTGAAGCCTGAGTCTAAAAACAAAAGTGGAGGAGCCCATCTCCTTGGAGCTGTTTATGTTACATAACTCAAATAAACACAGCAGCGCAGGAGCAGCTCCCTTGGCAAGGGCCAGGACCACAAGAGGCAGACAAAGGGCGTCTCCTTCAGCCACCCTGGTCAGAGACGGCTTTTGTAAAACAACAATAGTAATAATATGTGGTGATTCAAGAACAATTTAGCAGGACACTCCAACTACATTAAAGTGAAGTAATTCTAATTAGGAGTTATAAGGTCCCTTAATTTTCTCTAGCTAAGGAAATAAATTCTAATCAGAGTGCCCCAAAAGAAGTGGAGTTGACACGAAAATGGCTATTCTCATTTGCAAAGCGGGGAGATACACTTTTCGGAGGTTTTCTTGGCACTTGGCACCGCGGTGCAGGCAGGCTGGAGTGCAACGGCTGGTGTGCAGGACTTTCTGTGATCGCGGCCCCTTCTCAGCCCAGGGCCATGCGGGACCCTCAAGCCGTTTACATGGGGCCTATGTGAAGAATTGAAAAACAAAAAAAAGTCACCACTTGGTAAATGAGCGCAGGCCCACGGGGTCAAAGTCTGCACAGTCTAGACGAGTACCAACTGAAGCCTCCCTTTTGGTCAGTACCCTGCAGTGTCTGGGGACAGCAACCCCTATTCCTACAACAGGGGACAAGAATAAAAACAAAAATTCAGAACACAACCCTTAGCACGGGGTGGTGGTACTGGGTGCCAACAATTGCCCCAGTTGTATACAATTCCTAGATGAAAGCATGCTCCAGAATCCCTCTGCCCCCAGGGTGTTTGCTAGATGCCCACGGGGCCAAGGATGAAAGACAGCGGTGGCTAAGGGTGATGCTTCACTACCAAGGGCTCTAACCCTTCTCACTCTGTGATGTGTCCCTGAAGACATTTGTCTTTTGGGTTCCTTATTCTCAAAAGGAAAACAATTCTGGCCCCTAAGAATGTTTAAGAGTAAAATAGCTAACAAAAGTTACTTAAAAGTATTTGGCAAATCAAGTTCAGGATCAAGTGCTAAATGATTCCCCCCCTCCCTAACGCATTCCCTACGTGCTCCCCTTTAAAATGCTCTGCTGACAGACTGCCCTGCGGGGTGTGGAGCTGGTCTGTACAGACAAGGTCTCAAGCTCCTCCAGAGAAGTTTGCTTTGCAGGAATCACAGAAATCCTTACATGTCCAAACGCATGTGCTCGGTAGAAAACAACAGGTGCTGAGCTGCAAGGCTGGAGGTTGCCAGGATCCATGCCTGGGCACCCAGGGTTTGGCACCCCTTCTCCAGGGGGGAACGAAAGTGAACCAATCAACGTGGCAGGGGGTGGTCAACTTCAAGTCTGCCTCAGTGAAACCCTGGGGACTTCCTTTTTAAAAACAACTGAGACAGAGTGTGACAGCTGTTTAAGGATGCCAAAGAAAAGGGTCTCGGGGGAAACTTCCCCAAGGACTGCTCTGCTTACAAGAGTCTGCTCCGCTGACACAAAAGATAGACAGGAGAAACAGGGCAAGCCATGCCTAGGTGAACGCTCTAATCAGCTGGTGGTCACAGCACCCACAAAGACAAGACCTAGCGGTGACAATGATAATGATAATAACAATGATTATCATTGTTGTCGTTGAGGTCCGTTAAACAACAGCCCTTAAGCTGCAGCCCCTCTAAGAGCCTTTACTGTGCAGAGTGTACCCCATGGCAATTCTCATACAGCACCTTGGGTTTTTCAATATGGTATTTTTATAAACAAAAACACAAATCAGTGTCTATGTTTGCCAGATAAATATTTGAGACTGCTTTAAAATCTGGTTCATTATGTGAGCAGTCATTCCTTGCGGCCAACGGGTGGTGGGACCTGGTGAGGATGAGAAAGATGGGAACAAAAATCTCTGCCTGTAGATGTGATGTATTGGAGGTGAAAACAGATTATATTTGCACAGCAGCTGCTGCTTCTGAAACAGGCTGGAAAAATTCCTTTTATGGAAGACACTGGCCTTAGAACCCGAAGACCTAAATTTCATTCTTGGCTCAACCAGTTCTCACAGTGTTAGCTGGAGGCATGGCAGTTAACCTTCCTGGGACTTAATGGCCTCACCTATAAAAGAGAGCTAAGTATACCTACCTGTCAGGGTGGTTAGGACGGTCCAAGGAGGCACCTCACCCCCAGGAGCACAATAGACGTCATCTGAGACAGCAACGTCTGAGTGTGCACGGCTTCGTCCTTCCCAGAGCACCCCTCAGAGTCCACTCACGGGTGGGGTGTCCAGAGCAGAGGCACAGACATAGGGAGTCGGCTGCCCACCTCCCTGTGAGCTGGCATCAGAGCCAAGAGCGGGCTATGCACGCCTCCTCTGCTCCAGGCTCCGAGGACCTCTTCCACAGCTTCCCAGTTCACGGATTTGCTTCCATTTGCTCCTGGGCCTAAACTGTTCCCCAGCTTCCAAGGAGGCAACCTCTTCCAGCCCCCAGGGTACCACCCAGGGAATTAAAGGCCCAGAAAGTATGAACAGGGAGTAACAAGGGCACCAGGGAGAAGGTGGCTTGTTATATTCTTTCTAGATGAATCTCCAGGCTGCGGCAGCCCCGGGCGAGTCCCAGGCCTGCAGCAAACCTGTCCGCTGTGGGGCTGTCTCAACATGCTGTTTAGAGAGCCCAGATTTTCAGAGTAAACTTTGTTCTTCCTTTCCTGTCTTTGGGGATTCACAGATGTAGCTCTTTGCAGTCCTTCCTCTCCAAGTCTCTCTGGTGCTGAAATCTGAGGTCACCCCCCAGAAAGTGACATCTCTGTCAGAACAAGCCCGCGAGGCAGCCGTCCTATTGGAGAGGGCAGTGTGCTGGGCACTGTTGGTTCCCGAGTTTGCCACCGTGTAGATTTCTCAGTGGCACTATTTTTGGCAGATTTTTTTTTTTTTAATCCTTGCTCTTTGTCTCAAGCCTGACAGGCAAATGACAGCAGAATTGCAAGTTTGAATGGACTTGTTTGACAGGCCAACTTTCATCGTGGGCACTGCTGCTGGCTTTTAAAAAGGAGCTCTGAAAGGAGCGGGTAATTTCACACTAATTCTTTGCTGTAATTTGCTTTCGAGTTTAAAATGTCGTGTTTCAGTCACCCTCGCTGCGCTGTGTAAGGGAGAAGATGGGACGCGTGTGTGGCTAACGTGTTTGTGATAGACACACAGAGGCCTGGCTTTGCTCTGATGCAGTGACACTGGCGACGCTGCTCAGCACCTCGAGGGATTCTCCGCCAGGTACAAACAAGTGTGTTCAAAGGAACGCAGAGTAAATCGCCAGCTTTGGCAGAAATAGAGCACCATTTTAAACATAAAATCTCACATTTGACATCCCCATCACCCAAGCATTTATTAGAGTATCTTTATCCTCCAGGCTGTATTAAGTGAAGGAATTGGGGTAGTTTTAGGCAAACCCCCAAAGCAGGAGGCTCTGAAACCCTGGGTGGACCTAAATGCATCGGGCAACAGAACAGGTCTAGCTGAGGAAGGTGAAATTCAGCTTGGAGAAGGGTAAATTAATAAGTCTTAGCCAAAAGGGAAAAAATAACCTCTGGGCTGAAGGGAGCTATGAGTCTGTGCTTGGAAAATCCTCTAAGGAAAAGGACAGAGGCTCATGGAGAGGCCAGCGGAGATGCTATGCCCAGTTTAGCAGGAGGAAGTGATTATTTTTTCTGATTTTTAAATCCACCCATGGAAGCCCTAATCCCATCCCTTCACCACCTCTCACCGCATTTACTATGGTGGCCACCCTGCCTGACCTTTCATTTTGTCTCCCTGGGGATGGCTGCTAATGTTCCAGTACTTAATCTTGCTCTCACCTAGATTGTAAATTCCTTGAGGTCAGGAGCCAGCATCCAGCCCCAGGCTCCTTCCCAGGACTCCAGGACCAAACAAGAAACAAGACTCACAGCTCCCTGGGGAAGGCAGAGCCCTTCCCATATTGCTCACAAAGCTTCGGAAGCAATGATGAGATTGCACGAGGGCCAGACATGGTATTTCTAGAGGAACAAATCCAAGCTCTTTGGTGGGGCAGCAGGCTATTCACCATCTATCCCGCCTTTCTGGCTCTGACCCTGGCTGCTGTGCTCCAGCTGGGCGGAACTGAATGCACTCGGAGCCTTTGCGTGCACTGTCCCCTCTGCCTGGCTGCTCTGGCCTCACCCTTCCATCTGCAGGCCCTTGTCCTTTTGGCCCCAGTGCAACTTTTGCCTCCCCACAGAGCTGCCATCATCCCTTCAGCAGAGCTAGTGACGCTCTGTGCATCCAGGGTATTTTCTGGAGGCCTTGATGGGGGAGGTGGTGCTGGCTGAATTATCCTCAGATAGGCACTACCTGGTTGGTGGTCTGTCCCTTCCCTTTGGCTATGCGTGTTGTGGGGACGGGGCCCACTTTCCTCCTTACTGGTCAGTCCATGGTCCCCAGCACAGTGCCGGGCACTCAGTGGAAGTGTATGTTTGGAAGGTGAACATTCGTGGGAACTGAATGTTTCCCATATTTGGCAGACCACAGCGGGGAAGGCAGAGTAGCAGGGCCCGGATGCGTTGTATCCACAGGACAGAAAGGGAGGCTGTTCTGAGACCAAACGTGCTAAGGGGAAAGCAAGGCCCGGGAGCCCCTCTGATCGACTAGGAGGCCTGGCGGGGAGGAGGGCGCTGTCCTAGACAGGACTTTTGAGAAAGTGACACTTGCTTCCTCGGAGCCCTGGCTCCATGTTGAGACCTTGTTCCGTTCTGGGGGTTTCTCTGCTTCCCATTTCCAAATCTTTATGCAAATCTCTTCTCAGAGTCTTCGTTACATTTGCACAACAGGGTCATTATTAATAGTCTGCAAAGGTAGGCAGAGGGGTGTGGGTGTGCAGCAATGTGTCAGGGTGAGGGGAGCGGATGGTGGCGCTGCCTGGGCTGTGGGGGAGGGTCTGAAGAATCTCAGGGCTCAGCCCACCCCTGTGTGAAGGCCGAGAGTGCCTCAGTTTGCCTACTTGTTAGACCAGTGGTTCTCAACCTTCCTAATGCCGCGGCCCTGTAATACTGTTCCTGTGGTTCACGACCCACAGGTTGAGAACCACTGTGTTAGACAGTAATGGCTCCCTCTTGAGTTGTTTGGAAAAATTGGGCAAATTAGCACATGTATAGTGTACACAGCAGTCGCTCGCTGACTGCCACCTCCTGGCACTGGGGCACCCTCCTCTTGCACGTTGTCTGACCTGGCCCAATCATCTCACCTCTCCACTCGTGTTCTCTAGTCTCAGACAACCATGCTCACCTCGCTGGCTGTGGTCGGGAGATGATGGGTGAGAATGCGTGTGGTAAGTCAGGAGATGTTTTCCCAAGGTCGTCATGAAGACACCTGGGTGAAGGTACTGGGGGTGGGGTCAGCTCAGAGCTCCTGCTGCCTAAGAGCAACCCCCATCAGGAGACAATGCCTGGATTAGCCAGAATTTTGACTTCTGTAAAGTGACGCTTTCAGATCCACCCGAGGGCCTCTTAGCTAACCTAAGCAAACTATAACTTGCCCGTTGAGATGGTTAATTTTGTGTCAACTTGGCTGGGCCATAGTGCCCAGATATATGGTCCAATATTATTCTGAGTGTTGCTGTGCGGGTGTTTTTAAATTAGGGTAACGTAAAGCAGAAGTAAAACAGGTTTCCGTCCATAATGTGGATGGGCCTCACTCAGCAGTTGGAGGCTCAAATAGAACAAAGACTGACCTCCCGGAAGAACAGGGGAATTCTCTCAGCTGGCGGCTTTGAACTACAACATCAGCTCTCGCTGGGTCTCCAAGCCTACTGCTTGTCCTGCGGATTTAGGGTTTGCCAGCCTTTACTATCACACAAGCCAATTCCTCAAAATATCTCTTCCTCCCCCTTCTTCTTTCTCTCTCTCTCTCTCTTCCCCTCTCTTCGCACATATGCATCCATGAGCATGCGCACGCGCACACACGCACACACTCTATTGATTCTGCTTCTCTGGAGAGCCCTGACTAATACACTCACAGACATCTGGAGTCCTCAGATAGCTTTAAACTCTGCACTCTAACAGAATGGATGTGGATTTCGTAGGACATCACTTTTGAACGTAGCTAGCCAATCCGAGGCCAGTCCACTGACCTGCCTTGCCTATTCCTTTCCATGGAGACCATGACAAAGGCTCCTGCCCACCTTTTCCTTCCTCGCTGCTTCCTGAGTACTTCCCTGGGATGGGGGGTCCTGGCAGGTGCTCCATGTTCTCCTGTGTCTGGTCTTCCCATAGCTCCTCCAAGGTGACATGATCCAACAGACCTTGACTGCAACATGGCGCTGGGGAAACCAGGAGCCAACTCTGGGCCAAGGTTGGTGAGTGGTTTATCTCTTCCCATGGCATGGTGCTCTGTCATATGCTGCACTGCTCTTCCAGGTGACGATGGGGCTACTAGGAATGATGATAAGCTTAGCTTCTTGAGCAGCCCGGGCAAAAGAACTTTTTTTGCATAAAACAGAAATCACCATCATTGATATAAATGCTATTCTGGCCCACCAGAGAGTCCTGATCAGCAACGTTCTCTACCAGGGCACATGTTCACCCAGAGCAGATGTCTGCCCTGGCTCCTTCAGGGCACAGAGAAGTCCCAATGCCCCGTGTATGATCAAAGCAACTGGACACCTGTGTCTGAGGACAGGACCTCAGTCACCTCACCTGGAAGTGTGAGGGGGGGAGGGCAGTTACTTCCCAAAGGGGAGTTAATTCACTCTGACCCATTATCATAGTCACAAAATCATACAATTATAGAACTTTAGAATTTCAGAGGCTGGAAGTGATCTAACAGTTCATCTGGGTCCGACACCTCTCATTTTAAGAAAGAAAAAGCTAATCCTAATTTTAAAAAAGGCTTTCTCTCATCTGCAGTTCCTGTTATGGAACCCCAGATGAATGCTAATTAGAAGGCTGGGTGGAAGAACAGCTTCTTCCTACAACCAGTGTTCGTGGGATTTTTCACTGATTGATTGATACGTGCGTTTACCCATTCATCCGTCCGTCCGTTTATCTGTCTATTCGTCTCTCCACCTACCTATTCCCCACCCCAACAAGGAGACGAGGCAGCTACCCCAAGAGCAGCATGAGGGGTTTTCTCTCACTGCCTCCTCTTGCCTTTGGTTTTCGCTCCCATCCAGGGTGAAGACAGGCTTGGCGCATGCGTGGGTCCACGTGGGAGAAAGGCCATTGCAGTCAGTGTCATGGTGGGCTTTTTGAAACTGTCCCAGACCCTCACAGGGCCGTGGCTGGCATCACCCACGCCAGGACTGCTTAGCCTTGACAGCGCCTGTGTTAGAAGCGGATGACTTGAAGGTATCCAAGATAATAAAGGGCTGAACACAAGCTCCGTCCTTGTCTTCACAATACCTTCCAATGCCAGACAGGAGGCCGCGGATGAAGCTGAGGACAAATAAATGTAAATAAACTGCCCTTGGGAGCAGCTGCTTCCCCATTTCCCGTGGCCTGCAGGGGGTCACCAAGTTAAATGTTACAGCTGATGGTGAAAGGAACTGGATGAATCCACGATCAATAATGATCATGTTGGTTTTTACACGAGCTAAGATGAGGGTAATTAAATCATGTGCTTCAGGCCCTATAAACTGATCTCCACAGGAGGACAGGAATTAATTTAATTCCACACACATACAACACTCCGCTCAATCCTCCAAAAGCTTTGCAGAATAGACCAAGTGTGGGACAAGGAAGACAGAGGGAAAGTGGCGAGATTTGTTCCAACCACCAGGTATTAACTGCCACACCTATCAGGAGCTTGAACTTGAAGGGCCTCGAGGCTAATCCGGTGTGGCAAATCCAGAGCCTCTTCCAGCTTCCCTCTGTACTTGGTTTATTACCCACAATCTGTACAGGGGCTGTTTTCACACTTAATGGCAATCCTGAATCACTATCTATTTCCCATCTTCGCCTGCAAAACAGCAACCCAGAGCTGGTGCCGCGCCATCCATACCGGCCCCATAACGCCGCTGCTACCCAGATTTGCCTTTTTGCGCATGGGCGTCTGATTCACGAGCACTTTGGCAGCCTTCCAGGCTTGAGGAAAGGAAAAAAAAACATCCTGAGCATCCCAACAGCCTCATTTTGATCTGTGATACTGAGCAACTCATTTCCACTTCACAGGCTCTGCTAAGCTGTGCCACAGAAAGACGAGTCCCAGACGTGGGACTCGAGGGGCGGGAGGAGGTGGAAAGAGAGGGCCTGGCTGGGAGGAAGGATGGTGCAGGAGAGGGAGGGAGGGAAGATGAAAGCAGAAAAGGGCCGCATTGATTAAGCTGTTTTTCTTTTGGTGAAAAGAAGCATTTATCAGTGATTTCATACATCATGTGAGGGGTGGCTTCCTGCCAATTTCCAAGAATCCAAACACCCCACTGACATCATATGCTAAATATAGCTCAGCCTTTGCTTTAGGTGAATAAATAATGTTGCTGGAAAGGAATAGGTTCTCTTCAGCTACACGGTTATTATGATCAGCCTGTCAGGCTTGTGTAATCAAAAGCATCATGTCCAGTTCCAAGGAGGGATGGTGGGCAAAGAACACTTCCAGCGATTTCTCAGGGGGTGAGTGACAGGGCCCCCAGTTCTCTTGCCTTCCCAGGTCACCGGCTGAGCCCGGCCAGTGAGGGAAGGTGAGCGATTCTGTTGTTGTGAGTCTTCAAAGCCTTGATGTGTGTGTGTGTGTGTGTCTATGCACGTATGTGTGTGTGTGTGTGTGTGTATTTCCATCTGCCTGGCCCTTACACCAGCGAGGAAAGGTGGCTGATCTCTCCAGGGAAATGTACAGAATGAAGACGCACCTTCTAACTCAACAGATACCGTCATGAGCTTTGCATGAGGTGAGCAGTGCGCGGGGAGAGAGCTGGTGAGGCTTGTAGTAAAGATGGCCAAGGTGGGTTCTGTTTCTTCCGCAACCTTTCTGTTAAGGACATTTGTCTGAAGGACAATCGGTTCTTGAGCCCTGGTGCCTTTGACTCTACTCCCTAGAGCTTTGGTGTCTGGTGCCTGTCATCGGGGTCTGAAGCCACCCGGAAGAGTAAGATTCATAACGAGACCTCTGCCTCCTGGGGAGCACCCTCCTTCTCCCCACCTGCCCCCCCAGGCTGTTGTAGAGGACAGAGGGCTCCATCCTAAAGGGCTTGTAGGAGTGGGCAGCTGCAGAGAGTAGGGAAAGACAAGAAAATGAGTGCAGGGGGATAAGGAGCCAGTGCCTCAAAATCGCTCCTGGAAGGTGTTGGATCCCTGTGAAAGTCTACATGATTTCTCTCCGCAGCCGGGGATACAATAGAGGTTGTTACTATGGAAACTGGTGTAAAAGCAGCCCAGAGAAAGGAGAAGACTGGATTTAAAGAGGAAAGAGTAAAAGGCATATAACACTTTTAAATCATCAAAAAGGAATACTATAGCACTTTCCTTCTATAATAGGAAATAAGTCACTGAACCCAGAGAGGGTTGAACACTACAGTTATGGCAGGGGGTGGGGACTGTTGGACAGCAGGACGCTCTCCCGGTAAGTGTGGCTGTCTCACTGTCTGCCTGCAGTGAAGATCATCATTCTGAGGACGATCAGCTTCTCAGTACCTGCCCGGGCCTTTGGGAACGGCCTTGCAGGGAGCAGGCCATTTTTCTGTATTATGGTTTCATCACCTGCCTTCCTCACAGGAATGATGAAGCACCTTACTCTAGAAAGAAATGATAGTGCTACTGAAGCCGGGGCCATTCCAGGGAGTCCAATGCTCTGTGTGCAGCTGGAAAACAATGTGAGCTACCACAGCCAGTGCCTTGAGCTGTGCACAAGAAGAAGGCCAAAGCCAAGTTGGTGCCTAACCAACTGCACCGAGTTTCAGTGTGGGTATGAATGACGTAAAAGCATTTCTTAAGCTGAGGAGAGTCTTAACAAGTCATTGATCTTTTATCCAGACTCACACAGGCAGTTCTGCAGACTGGTCTGTCTAATAGAAATATGATGGGAGCCATGTATAGACTTTAGGATGTTCTAGTAGCCACATTTGAAAAGTAAAAGGAACAGGCCAAATAAATCTAGATATAATTTATTTAACCCCCAAATTTCCAAAATAGGATCATTTTGACAAAGACAATTTTAAAATCATTAATTGAAATATTTTGTATCTTTTCTCTCCTCCTAAATCTTTGCAATCTGTTGTGTGTTTTATACTTAACAGTACATCTCAGTTAAGACACTTTTCAAGGGCTCTGTAGCCACGCGTGGTTAATGGCTACTGTGTTGGACAACACAGCTCTAGAATTTTCCATCATAAACAAGGGAACTACAAAGAATTAAGAGTAGAAAATGAGTTTCTTTTGCTCAGGCGCTGACTCTAACTACTTGCCTTGAATTCCTATGGAAGCAATAATTACGGCGTACACACACACACACATACCCCTCTATGAGCAGATGGTTGGTCCTGAGCACTTCTCTATGCTGTCAAACAGTGACCACCCTGTGATTAAATGAAGGACAATCTCCATCTAACAACCACAATCCATGGACAATGGAATCAGAAAAACCCCATTAAAACCACACCTCTCTTACTGAGTGCCAATTTCTGAGACAGTTTCTTAACCTTCCTGAGTTTTCTGCAGCTGTAAGATGGGAATCTTACTAAGGAGACCCCACAATGGTTCTGGAGGTTAAGGTACTGCCTGGCACCAGGTCTAGCACAGAACATGTGTCTGTGCAGATGTGGGAGGCTCCTTCCCATCTCTTCTTATCCCTACTCTGCCTCATGGGTCTCCCCTTCAGTATCTGGCCTTCTCAACAATGAAGATACTAGGAGTGTACATTTCATCACATGGTCCGAAAGTCCCTCAAATAGAAAGTAGACGCCAAGGACTAGAGCTGAGTCTGTTTCATTGATTCACTCCAAGCCAATTAGCTGGATGCTTCTCATATACAGAGAGAGGCTCAGACCCAGCCTTTCTGGGGAGTCCTTGTTATGGTGGCCACAGGCTGCACGGTAAGACGCTTAGAAACAGTGTTAAACTTTGCCCTTTCCTACAAATACGATCTAGTGTTTGGTAACACAATTGGGTGACTAGAGTTAAAAATAATTTATTGTATATTTTAAAATAATGAAAAGAGTGAAACTGGAATGTTCCTTACACAAAGAACTGACAAATGCTTGAAGTGATGGACCCCCATTTGAGCCGATTTGCTCATTACACATTATACACCTGCATCAAAACATCACACCTACCCCGTAAATATACACAACTCTTGGGTACCCATGCTAATTAAAAATTAAAAGCAATTTTTTAAGTGTTCTTTTTCTTCTAGACCTGCACTGCCTAATACAGCAAGCACTGGTCACATGTGACTATCTAAATTTACACTAATTAAAATTGGAAAATTTATTTTCTCAGACACACTAGCACATTTCAGGTACTTAACAGCTACGTATGGCTGGTAGCTACCGAATGGAAATTCGGGTATAGAATATTTCTGTCTCCCTGAAATTTCTGTTGGACAGCACAGCTTTGGCGCTCTTATTCATTCAATACACAGCCAAAATAAAACTCAGAGACGGCATGACTTCGTGAGTAAGCAGGTTTCAAGTCCGGCTGGATGGGTTCCATCCTGACTGCTCCACTTTTGATCTGTACCCACGTGAATAAGCTTCTTAATTTCTCTGTGCCTCAGTTGCTCAGTTTCATTTTCTGCAAAGTGGGGATGGTGCTAATAGAACTTGATCCAATGGGTTGATGTGGGAAGTTAAGTGCTTACGACAGTGCCTGATAGGTTGCAAGGGCTTGATAAGTATTATATATTGTTATTAATTATGCCATATTAACTATTTTCAAAAATAAGAGAGGGCTAAAGTCACAGTGAAAGGTGAAGGTGCCCTTTGTTAACCCAAAAAGCTTCCTGGACTTGTAATTCAGAGAAAGGTAAGGAGTCCTCCATCATTCAAAGCTCCCAATAGTCACTTATCCGGACACAATAGGGACATTTACTGTGTACAAAGCACTATTTTGGCTGTTAGGGATATATTAGGGATACAAAGATGAAGGGCAGAGTCCCTCCCACCTGAAAGTTCCATGACTAGAGAAGGAGAACGGCTATACTGTTGAGCCTTGAACACACGGGTTGGACGTTGAGGGTCCCCTTATGTGCAGACTTTCTTCTGCCCCGGCCATGCCAAGACAGCAAGACCAAGCCTTCTTCCTCCTCCTCCTCAGCCTCCTCCATGTAAGGATGATGAGGGTGGAGATCTTTGTGGTGATCATCTTGCACTTACTGAACAGAAAATTCATATTCCTTATGCTTTTCTTAATAACATTCTCTTTTCTCTAGCTGAACTGCATTGTAAAAATATAGTACAGAGCACACATAACATACAAAACATGTGTTCATTACCAGTTCACGCTATCACAAGGCCTCGGATCAGCAGTAGGTGTTAGCAGTTAAGTTTCCGTGGATTTTCAGCTGCACAGAGGGTCAGTGCCCCAATCCCTGCGCTGTTCCAGTGTCAGCTGTACTTCCGAAGTAAGGGCAGTGACAGATTCGTGCACAGAGTTCTGGGTAAGCCTAGAGAACCCCACTCAGCGGGGGAGGCCGTGGAAGGTGTTGTAGAAGGAGTAGTTCTGAGCAAACCCTTAAAACGACAGAAATGGCAGGGGAGGAAGGCCGTGCGGAGGAGCAGTCAGACCTTCAGTGGGCCTGAAGGCACAAGTCTGAGTCTCTGAAGCCCCTAGGGACATTTAATCAGTCTCTTGCTGATGGATAAGACAAGCTTCAGCCTGTTTGCTTCACCCCCCTGCACAGGCCGACCCCCTCTGGAGTAAGGAACACCCCAATAGCATCCCGAACCAGCAGCCTGGCAGCCTGTCCAGCTCCTCCCACAGGCAGGGATGGGAAACCAGCAAGTCCATGGAAAAGGACTCTGGTCTGAGACAGGCATGAACAGTGAGGGAGACTCAGCCCCTTACCATTCTGGTCACTGTTGGTTCTCCTAACATGGCAAGTTTAGCACCCCCAGCACGTGGCTCATCCACAAAGGCCCCACGTGTTCTTGTGAGCTAAGCGTGAGCTGAAGCTGTACCGGAGCCTAGACAGGCTGTTGGTCCAGCATCCAGAGGGCAACGCTCCAGCCTGCTGCCCCCGAGGGTCGGTTCTGCACCAAGTCAGGCACCCCCAGCCAAGCAGGAAAGGAAGACCTGGAGGATCAGATTTCTGGGGACCGGGAAACTTCAAGCAGACATCAGCCCTGGCACAGCAATGGGCCTCCTCTCCCAGACTGTCTGGGGGCTCAAGCCTCCAACAAGCCCTGGAGATTAGGGAATTGAATTACTAAATGGACGAAAGACTGAGCTCCAGACCTCTGTTTACGCCCAACGACGGAAACTATATTTCTCCTTGGGACTTCTGATTTCTTCCCTGCTTTTTCCCAGCTCTTTCCTGCTGTTGCCAGGGGAGGAAGAGGCCTTTCCAAGCGGTCGTCTTGGTCTTTCTCTGGTCTTCCCCCATACAGCTTCGAGCCTCACAGAACAGAGACACTCTGAGAATGACCAGCCGTCCAAGTTTATCTGGGACCACCCTTGGTTTTAGCACTGAAAATCCCCACATCCTGAGAGATGCCCTCAGACCGGGGCCAGCAGGGTCAGTTGATGGGTCACCTGTGCCTTGTCCAAGCTTCTGTGTTGGCCCTCAGAGCAAGGTGGAGGTACTGCCCGAGCAGCAGCCATGCCAGGATTTGCCTTCCTCCTCCAACAGAGAGCTCTCGATGTCTCAGTCAGTAAAGGAGAAGCCTGGGGTGGGCATTTACCCTCTGCCTCGGCTGCTGAGCAGGAGCTAGAGTTGGTTGGGATGCACAGACGCGAGAGCTCTGCCTGGGGATCTGTGCACATTTGCTTCATATTGTCCAGGCCACCACAGAGTACTCACACTTAGCTCATCAGAGCCCCAGGCAGTAAAGGGGTACAGAAGGAAGTGGTGGGAGACCCAGCTAGGCCCCACCCAGCGTGGGGGATGCTCCCTGGATACCTGCTAAGCTGAGATCGAGGGATTTGGGGCTGCCCTGAGTGCTGGTCAACAGTCCCAGAAACCTAACTCGCTCACTGGAATCCTAAATATATGAATGCGATTTCTCCAGAAGCAGTAGTTATAGGCAAGGAGGGTCCACAGGATGAAAGGATCCAATTGCAAATGATGTAGAATCTAACTTAACAAACTCAGGCCCAGTCCGATCTACATTCTCTACGCAAACCATAGGAAATGGTTTCCCATTCCTGAAAAAAAAATAGAAAGAGAAAGCAATTATTTTTCTTTACCATTGGAAGACTTTATTTTCGTGGGCATAACCTAGAATCAATTATTAAACTTCCCTTATGGATAAAGCATTACTTGAGGTAAGCAGTAAGGAGGGTGGTTCATTTCACTTAGTAATAAATAAAATCATGTTTGACCAATTTGATGAAGACAGTAAGCCGAGATAAAATGGTGTGGCATTTGGTATTGCTGAAACTACAAATCTTATTGAGAAGCTTTTTACATTTAAAATATGCAAAATGCAAGCAAAATTTAGTAGTGAAAGTAAAATTAAATATTTAATGACATAATTAAGTCTTATTAATGGTATGTTCTTTATTTTGCAGATTAAATATTCACAATCATTATCATCTCTTTCATCTTTATTACTAAAGCAATGTGTTTCTCATAATTATTTGTTAGGTATTTTCATTAACATTTGATGAATATTAATAGTTAAAATAAAAAACAGTTTTTATTTCTGTTGTAATGACTTCATGGCGAACATAATATATAACTAACTGTTTATAATGTGTTCTCCTTGCTAATATTTAGATCACTGATTTTGATGCCATGGAGTAGAAATGTGGGTCTTTATGGGTGATAAATGACAATCGTCAGATTGTTCCATTATTCTTTCTTTATTTATTTAATATACTATTCTTAATGTAGCATCAATGTGGGAGCCATATGAACACAACTTACAACTAAAGTTAAGTAGTATTTTAGGCCGAATCCTACTCTTGTGTTAATAATGGCTTGCCTTCCTTTTCAGATGCCCTAATTCATTTCCCACTTTCATCTCATTCATCTCACGGTTCGGTTCCAGCAGAATTATATCAGCTCTGGCACGTTATCCCTCCGTGACATTTAAAGCTCAGACTGATGGCCTCACAGATATTTTTCTTCTGGGACAAAGGGTTAGAGTTTTCCTTCCTGGACAATGGGAAGCAAACGCGTGTGGCTTTCCTAATTTTTCATTCAGACAGCGATTATGGAGAGTCAGCAGGAATGGGGCGATCAGCATGTGCCATGGATACAGAATGCATATGGTGACCATCCCTCCCTGCCCAGAGTGTGGTGGCCACACTGTCTTCAGCAACATGTTGGGGAGCTTGTCACTTCCGGGGAAGCCCGGGAGCCAGCGTGGCCACCCCCACTTCTGCCTCCCACACTGCAGGCTGCAGACCCCTGCCGAGGCATTTTCTAAAACTTTAAGTGGATTTTCTTTGAGGAGGACCCTCAGGAAAATGATGGTGATATATTCTAGTCTCACGGGCAGGTCTGCAATCACATTTCAAAGCAGTCTCTGGATCCCTGCTCAGCATTCTGTCACTGACACAGGCACGGGCCTTGCAGTCCAGACAGAGCCGGAGCTAATCAGAACAGGGTGCCCTTTGGCTTCCTTGGGAAAGCTTTTTCTCTTCAGCAGGAGCTATCTGCATTTTTTAAAGCCACAGCCTGTTGGAAAGAGCTCTGAACCACAAAAATGTACAGCAGGGGAAAGAGAGTTCCTAGCCATTAACCGCCTACAGGTAGTTAATCAGGGAAATGGAGGAGAACCCATATTCATTTCAATAGCAACTACAATTTACTGAGAACCTACCACATCGGGCCCTGCTAAGGACTATTTCTGCTTCTCGCAAAACCCTGCTCAGTGGGCAGAATAACCCTTTTTAGGGACAAGCAAGCAGGAGCTCAGTGAGTTAGGTGACCGCTGTAAGGTCTCAGGGCTGATGAAGGACAGAGCTAGGGTTCAAAGCCAGTTCTTTGTGGCTCAAAATCCTGTGTTCCTCTTATCACTTGACATGCCTTCCCTGCCTGCCGTTTTCTAACATAAGACACGAGCTGCAGGTAAATCTCACCGTTAAGAAAGCCCAAATACACATACGCGCAGGACAAAGGAGTAAGTCCCACCTCGTTCCTGAAGCCAATGCTCCAACCTTGTGTGCAGAAAGCCTTCTCTGTGTCCCCGCCTGACCCCGCGGCCCTCACTTGGCTCTCCGATCATTTGGTGCTGGGACTAGAAAGCGCTGTGCCCGTTCTCAGACTTCCTGTGTGAGCCTGTGTCCCTGTAACTGGGCCACAGCAATTCCTTGTGAGAAAGGGCCAGGTGTCCGTGTGTTCCCCAGACTCCTACAGATTCCAACCTGGAAGAGCTAAAACTCAGATTTTAATAATGTGTGCTCGACCATTTATGCTTAAAAAAAAATTACCAGTTCTGGCCGTTCCCAGGGACAACATGTGCTCTCACCGCGACTGAGAGCCTGGCTGTGTGCGGGTGGCCCGACCCAAAGCCAGAGCCCAGGGGCCAGGGTCAGTGCCAAGAACGCACCTTCCACATGACAGGCGGGCTTTGCTTTCCTCCTCCTTCCTTTGAGCACATCCAGAAAAAATAATCATGTATGGACTCAACAAGGACAAATATGGACTCCCACACCCCGGAGTGAGCCGGCGGGGTCAGCAGCAGTGAGGACCGCAGACTCGCAGGTGACGTCAGGCCGCCCTCCCCCACAGCAGTAACGTCTCTCCTTGTCGAGCCTGCAATGTGACCATTGTTTATTACCTATCGAGCCCAGCACCATATTTGGCTCTGCACACAAGATTGATAGATTCTCCCTGTCACCAGCCTCACTCCGATGGCAGCTCTCCAGGCCTGCTCCGTGCCCCTCCCTCCTCCCTCCACCTTCCAACAGCCTGAGGCTCAGAGCAGGCCTCCCAGTGGCTACTGCTGCCACAGACCCTTTTGAAGAAGCCATTTCCGGGAGAGGCGGGAGCTGCTGACGGATCCCCAGCTGGCCTCAGTGCTCAGGGACCTGCTCCCCAGTGGTGAATCATCTGAGCCCTGGAAGCTGCTGACAGCTGGAGGGGCCTTTCTGGAATCATCTCCCTCAACACCTGCCCTCAGCTCTCTGCAGCTTCGGAGGAGAGAGGACTTGAAAGTCACAGGCCTGGGCTATACAACATTCAGCAGGAGGGGAAGGCCCGGATGCACGGATCAATGTTCCTATCTTTGGGGGGGGGGGTTCAATGGGAGTGTGGAATGAGGGCCACACAGAGCAGGAAACCGGTTTCATCAGGCATCCTGAAGTGGGTTGCTAAAGTTTCACATGGACTCAATTTTGTGTTGGTCGTGTAGAATTGTTGTGGCTTCAAATAAGGAAGGACACTTAGAAAAGTTGAAGGCTGTGAGGTGGTGACAAGACTGGGATGCTGGGTCCTTGCCCTGTCACCAACTGTCAATGTGACCCTAGGCAGGTACCGTGAGATTTACTAATGCTGTCACTTGAAGGCCACACTCGCTGTAACCAACTCAGGGAATATCTGTTTCATTAACTCACCTGAAGATGAACAGAGGCCGTGGGAGCTAAACCTGGAGGTCGACAGCCTGAAATTGCAGCTTGAGGGATGAAATTTGTTGACACATGTGGTGTGTCTGGCATCGTGCTGGCCCCTGGTGTTCTTGAACCAGTGACTCCAGCCTCACCTCAGACTAACGAAGAGCGTGGTTTAGCGGAGCAGCCTGGTGGTTTTTCCAGTAACACTGATCAGTTCTCAGAGTTTCTTTCTTTTTTTTTTTGGCCGGGGCTGGGTTTGAACCCGCCATCTCTGGCATATGGGGTGGGCACCCTACTCCTTGAGCCACAGGCACCACCTAGTTCTCAGATTTTCTGACACCAAATGGGCTCCCTGTAAATCAAGTCAGTTGTGATGTCAGACCCTGCAAGTGACAGGCTCAGTCCAACAAGACAGCCAGTCACAAATAGGTTCTCGGGGTGCTGCGGTCGGAATGTTTGTGCTTCCCTGAAACTCTTGTTATACCCAATCCCCACTGCTGTGGCATTAAGACAAGGGGGCTCTGGGAGGGATTATGTCACACAGGTGGAGTCCCACAGTCGAGGCTCTTCAGAGGCCTGAAGGAGTTCATCCACCCTTCAGCCACGTGCAGGTGCCATCTGTGAGGAACAGGCTCCCACCAGACACCACATCTGCTGGCATGTTGACCTGGCACTTCCCAGCCTCTAGAATGCGGAGCAACACATTTCTGTGTTTAACAGAAATCTCTGCCAGTCTGAGGTATTTTATTTCATCAGCATGAACAGATTAAGACACCAAGTCACCCACACCTCTGCCCAGCCAACTACAAGCTCCAGCCCCCCTCATGCTTGACAATTCACTGCTGTGATTCACAGAACTTGAGAAAATACTGCACTTAACGATTCCAGTTTATTACACAGGATATAAACATGAAGCAGGAGCAGCCAGGTGAAGAGGTTTACAGGACAAGATCTACAACGACCCCACGCATAGGAGCTCTGGCCCTATAGAAGTGGGGCACCCTACCCGCCTGGCAAGTAGCTCACCCATAGAGAAACTCCTCCAATCTTGTTTGTGGTTTAGGGTATTTGGGGTGGGGGGTTCATTATGGAGGTATCCTTGATTAAGTCATTGGTCGCTGGTGACTGAAGTCAATCCCCAGCCCCTCTCTCTTCCCTGGTGGTGGGCGAAGGTGGTAATTGGAGCTTAAAACTCTAACCCCCATCATTTCTGGGTTCCCCCTCCTGCGGCCTCCTCTTTGAGTAATCTCATCAGCATAAACCCCAGGGTCCAAAGGGGGCTTATTATGAATAACAAAAGACATTCCTGTTACTAAGGAAATTCTGAGGGTTTTAGGAGCTCATTTAGGTGACCTGAATACTGGGATGCCAGGAACCCTGACAAAGACCAAATACACACATGCACACATATACATGTACATGCACACACACAAATATTCGCATGCACACATACACGTGTACATGCACACACAAATACATGCATGCACACATATACATGTACATGCACACATATGTGTACATGCACACACACAAATATTCGCATGCACACATACATGTGTACACGCATGCACAAATATACGCATGCTCACATACACGTGTATACGCACACACAAATATTCGCATGCACACATACACATGTACATGCACACATATATGTGTACACACACAAATATACGCATGCACACATGTACGTGTACATGCACACACACAAATATTCGCATGCACACATACACATTTACATGCACACACAAATATTCGCATGCACACATGTACGTGTACATGCACTCACACAAATATTCGCATGCACACATATACGTGTACATGCACACACACAAATATTCACATGCACACATACATGTGTACACGCACGCACAAATATACACATGCACACATACATGTGTACATGCACACACACAAATATACACATGCACGCACATACATGTACACGCACACACACAAATATTCGCATGCACACATATACATGTACATGCATACACACAAATATTCTCATGCACACATATACATGTACATGCACACATACACGTGTACACGCACACATACATGTGTACGTGCACACATACAAATATACACATGCTCACATACACGTGTACATGCACACACACAAATATACACATGCACACATATACATGTACATGCACACATATACATGTACATGCACACATATATGTGTACATGCACACACAAATATTCGCATGCACACATACACGTGTACACACACACACAAATATACGCATGCACACATACATGTGTACACACACACACACAAATATACGCATGCTCACATACACGTGTATACACACACACAAATATTCACATGCACACATACACATGTACATGCACACACACAAATATACACATGCACGCATATACATGTACACGCACACACACAAATATTCGCATGCACACATATACATGTACATGCCCATACACATATTTATTGCACCACAGGTGGACAGAAATGCTAGAGAACGCTAACAAAGGTGATCCAGAGGCGGAGAGCTGAGTACCTCTTCTCCTAACTAGGGAGGCTGTAAAAATAGAAGGGGCCTGTGGACTAAGGCCACTGGGCAGGGTCACTGCATGCTGAGATTCAGTATGGCTACGGCATCGTGTGCAGCCTGAACCCTCACAGATGTGTGACCTTGAATAGGTTATCACACCCCAAGCCTTGGTCACCTTATCCATAATTGGGGCTAATAACTGCAACCTTTCTGGGGTACTGTATTGCCTGGCATGTGGCAAGCACTCCATGAATTTAAGCTATTATTTTTATTGGGTGATGATGGTCACAATGAAGGGAAGTTTCAGAACAGCGAGAAATGATGTGTGGCTGAAGCTCTACGTAGGTAAGTGGCCCCAATTACTATGTGATCCGTGAGACATCTGTTTCCTCAGGCCACCATATGCAGACCACCAGACAACTGGCTCCCAGACAATTGCTTAATGGGCCGTGGAGTGACCTGTCCTGCTTCATGCTGGGGGAACTGCAGGGCTCTCTTCCTGGCATCAGCTTCCTTGAGGCCTAGGCATTTACCTAGCTCATCTGCTACGGGCTCCAAATTGGATGATGCCCTTTATCGGGAAGAGCTAATCTTTGAAACAACAGCCATAAAATCAGCCAAAATATTTTTTGAAACAAAGGAAAACACTTTGTGCTAATCAAAGCAGAGGAGAGAGGGCCAAGTTTCTGTGACATGGTCCTCCAGCTCCTGGTATTCATGCTTCCAAATAGTGACCAAAGACTCTGGCACTTGGTGGTGACCTCTGTGCCTGGCAGGAGGGTAGTGTGGAGACCCAGGGGCTGTAGGCGACCTGATCACTGCGATGCTTGTCAATCTAGGAGGGCTGTGGGGTGGTCATGGGAGTGCTGCTGACTGGGACCTCAGGGCTGACCCAGGGGTGAGCCCAAGGCAGAGGACAAACTTGCACCCTGAGTGAGTGTTTCTCATTGAGCTGCACCTGCCACTACTAATGCCCCAACTGAGACGGCAAGAATGAGTGGCAGCTGAGGTCTCCAAGCGCATTCATTGTTCTCCCTTTGCACACCCACCACCTCTGGGCCATCTGTCCTCTGTGTCCAGCACCCACAATAGAGCCTCAGGCTGGGACATGTCTGTCGTTTGCATTATCACAGCATGGTGGGGGCTGCTCTATCTGCTCTATTGGCTAGAGGGGACAAGGATGGGGCTGGGGGCATTTCTATGATCAACACTCCCTCTGACTCCCAGGGGCCAGGACAGGGGTAAATACAGCCGCAGCCAAGTCATCACTGCCTCTGTCTTGCTCTGGGCCCGAAATGAGCCAGGGCCAGACCCTTGGGTTTTGAGCTCATTTCCTGATGTCACTTCTTCATTAAAGAAGAAGAGGGAGACAGCTGAGGAGACGCTGGCAGCTTGGGGCCTTGTGGCGCCGTTTGCCGTCTCCTTGGCCTGCAGCCTGCCCGAGACTCACCCGAGGGCTCTCAACCGTGGAGAAAATGAGATGCACTGTCAGGCCTACAGCTGTGGAGACAGCGTCATCTCTCTCCTCCCCGCCGCGGTTCCTCAGGGCGCCAAGGCACAGCTTAGAGCCTCCCCTTGGGGTGCAGAATCACAGAAGCCACCCCACACCAGCTGGCAGTTGCATCTGGAAATTGTCAACCCTTGGACAATGGGTCTGGGAATGGGTCACACTTGGGGGCCCCAGGCAGGATAGCCCCAGCTGTGCCAGACCATCAAAGACCTGCAGAGACTCAGTAACCCTGAAAGAAATGGGAAGGTGGCTCCGAGGACTCACGGTTGTCGGTGAGAAGCAGGGGGAATGCAGAAGGCAAACCTATAGCTGGACCCAGACGGCAATCATCAGACTTCCAGGAAGTGCCTGCAAGGTGTGGCGCTGGACATCGAGGAAACAGAGGAACCAGCACAGACCCTGACAGGCCGAGGGTGCGCCACACTCGTCGGTTCTCAAACTTCAGCAGGCAAACAGCTCTGAGTCTGAGCTTTAAAGGCGCAGATTCCTAGGCTCTGCCCACTAAGATTCAGATTTTTAATTGCAGGTGCTTATGCGGGAAGTGCTGTGTGGCTCATCTCTTGGGAATCGCTGGTTTGGAAGGAACTGGAACACTGGAAAAGTACCCACCCCAGCGCGGGGCACGAGCTCATGAGACTTCTTGGCGTCAATACTGAGCCGAGTGAGTCTTTGAGACGAGGAGAGTAGAGGTCGAGAATGGGCGGGAAGGTCCAGGCATAACATCACAGGAGCACGGAAGTGATTCCAAATACTGTTTGTGGCTGTGTGACCTGAGTACTCACACAGGCTCTGTGTTCGGGGTTTAACACCCTGTGGTTGCTATTTTGAAATTCTTTTTTTTTTAATTTTTATTTTTTATTAAATCATAGCTGTGTACATTAGTTCTTAATCAGTTCATCATTGGATTATGTTTTGAACAAGGGGGCGCTGCCACTTCACTTTGCCCTGGGCCTTGCCATTGATGGAGCCAGCCCCACTGGGGCCCTGGGAGCTATGGGGAAGTTCAGGTGTTGCTGAGGTTTGAGGTGGTTAAATCCCTGACGTGCTCAAATGCTGCCATCAAGGAGCTCAGGTTGTATCCGAGAAAGGCCAGGATTTGAGAGGGTAGGAAGGAGTTAGGTTTGCATTCTACAAGGACGACTCAGGGGGCTACACGTGGCCAGGAAACCCACAGGACCCTGCCAGGCCTCCAGCAGGCCACCGGAAAAGTGACTGGCTTAGAGACCCTTGGAGATGGTTCAGAATTAGAGGTTGACAGAGAGGGAGAGAAGGCCAGGATGATGCTCAGATTTCTGGCCCAAGTGAGTTGCTTGTTTTTGCTTGTGTTGCCCCCAAATGAAATACTTTGTTGGTTTTTTTGCTTTTCATTTTCTTATCTGTGATGATGTTTGTTCTAAAAACACATCAGCATTGTTCACATTCATCCGTATTTGTCAGGAGGAGTCTTTTTCTAATCTAGAAGTAACTCTTGCCCTTTAATAAAAGAAAAAAGTGTGGGGGAAATGTCATCTGGTCCCAAATTCATTTGCCCATTGTACATCCAGGATAGGAGCGGACCTGTTGGTTACAGGGTAGAGAGGCCTTAGCCAGGGTATCTGTAAAACAGTTCACCATGCAGACAGCTCCAATAACAGACTTATGACTCTATTTGCTTTGTATTCTTATCCTGTATATCAGTGTTCTTTTTTTTTTTTTGCTAGAAACCCAGCATTGACCTTGGAAATATCATTCATCTTGGTAAACATATTCTGGTTGTTTTACCAGACATGGAAATCAGTGCTTTAGCTATGACCTCAAGACAACTTTGCTGCAAAAACAGCTGCCCATGGGTCTCAGTCCAGATAGACAAGCATCCAGTGGATCCAAGGCTTGGGAAGAAGCAGGAGGCTAGTTAATGCACTTACTTGGGCTCCTTTGATCTAGAATCTGGCTGATGATCCCAGGAAATCAGACCCACCTTCCTCAGATTCAGCTGGTTGTGCTTGAGAACTGTCTTCTCTCCAGGCATCTTGGGACTGGTGTGCTGCTGTTGCAACTAAAATCGCCCTGAAATAGGAATAAAAGGTTAAAGAAAGAAAAATTCGATTTTGTTCAAAATAGACACCATGCATCTGAGAAACAGGGGTGTTCTTTCAGCTAGTTTATTTACTCACAAGATAAATTCAGCTAAGACAAAAAAAAAAAAAAGCAGCTCAAATCAATAAGTTATCTTAGAGGCATTAAGAAAATATGACCTTTTATAAATCATAATTATTCAACAGATATCTTAATAGCATTTTACCTGTTTATAAAAGTTATATGTGCAGACTGTAGAAATTTAAAAACAGAACGTATGAGATGAAAAGACAGAATCACCTGTCCACTGGCACACACAGGTGGTGTCAACATCTTGGGATAATACCTCTCAGCCTTCTTGCTACACCTACACTTATAAATTCTCGACTGAATATCTCTAAAGCATTTTAAAGGTAGAGATCAGATATTAAACTGTAATAAAATTGGAAAATGAAATTAGCTTAACAGCATATTTTAAAATCATTTTTTTCTAATTAAAGAGAACTTATAAAACACAAAAGAAGACAATAGAAATCACCTGGGTTTCAACCAAAGAGAACTATGATTAATGTTTATTTTTTTATTATGTCATGTACATATAGATCATGAATACATCTATGCATATGTGGGGAACAACGTGCTGATTTTTCTTATACCATCTGACGTGGTTACGTCACACCTGATTAATGTTTAATGTGTGCCTCTCAATAATTTTTCCACGTGTATATGTGCTTTTCTTTCTTATTAAAAATACCAGTGGACTCTTTTAGTAATTGGCATTTTTCATTCTGTGATACAGAATGAAAATTTACCATTAAAGTAAATGTTCGTCTACAATGTGATTTTTGCTGGTTATATAGATGGTATTACTCCATTTAATGATACATAATTTACCTAACAATTCCCTATTGTGGGATTTGTAGGTAGCTGTAATTTTTCATATTACAAACAATGCCACTACTAACATACTTATGAATTATGCTTGATTAGAATTTCAAAAAAAAAATAAAATAAAAATAGAATTTCTCATAACAAACTCCTAAAGTAAAATTATATTAAAGGAGATACATATATATGTATGTGTAAGGATATTGATAATTGATATTAAATTGCCTCTAGAAAAGTTGTACTAATTTCTATAATACTTTCACTAGTTCAAGTTTTTGAAGACATGATTTAGTGGCAAATATAATTATCTCTGTTTTGACATTTAGGACCATTAAGGCAGAAACCAGTATCATGGTGACGGTTACACAACAAGTCAACAGGAAAGTTACCTTCACATAGATCAGGGATGTGTTGTTACATGTGCTTTTCATACAGTATCGTTTAATTTTTACAACATCCCTAGAAGTTATTTTATCCCCAATTCTGGAACGTGGAGCTCAGCAATCCCAAACCCCTGACATTTCCATTCATTACACCATGCTGTCTCCACGAGCACAGGCTTAGCCCAACAACCTACCTGTGAGGCAGTCAGAGATTCCTAATGTGGGACCCCGTCTGATCAACACCAGACAAATCAAAACTTGCAGAAACAGACATTCAATTTCAAATGAGCAAACGATTAAACATTCTCTCTCTCTTTTTCCTTTTTGACAAATGCAACCTAAAGGATCTTATCCCCGAGATTTATTTTGCAGGTAAAAATTGCTCCACAGTTAGGTCCTCTTCGGGGCTCACGGTGAGGGAAGGGATGGGGTTGAGGAAAAGAAAAACAACTTCTTTAGAAGACTGAGCAAGGTGTAAGAGCATGTCTTCCAGGTCTAGTTTGGCAGACCTCAAGCTTTGACTCAGAAGTATAGAATTTGGTTTGGTTTCCTGACTGGGTAACCTTGTTTATCAGCCACAGGGCAAGAAACATGCCACAGCAATGAAATAAGGTTGGCATGTCATCATGGGGGAAGGGAGTTATTCAGCAGGCTGAGTCACTGCCCTCCTGCAGGTACAGAATGATACACCCTATGCAAATTCAGAGCAGACTGTCAGACCGTGGAGTTGAGTAACAGGGAGAAACAGGTCTAAGGATGACCTAACACACCCTTATTATTTTGAAATTACCGGATTGTAAAAAAATGAGAATGAAAATGTCTTGGGTAAATCTAAGGTCACTCATATGCCACAAAAATCAATCCCAAGGTTGCACGCAAGTGGGGCATTTAATTAACAAAACAGTAGCAGCAGTGACAGTTATCAGGGGAAGCTTATCTACATAACTTGAAATCAACATACATCTCAGAAGAGTCTGAGTTCTTTTTTCTGCTGTTTTTTTCTTACATCAATTGTCATTGTTGGCCTTGTCCATCTGTCCTTTGAAGTGCCATGATTGAGTGCCAACCATGAGCCCGATAGCCCGCTAGACAAGTGCAAGGGCAAGAGAAGACAGCAGAATTCATCCTGTCTAGCCAGAGCATGAACGAGAACCTGCTTTTTCTGCCAAGTCATCAGCAAGGCCCTAAAGGAGCTGCTCAGCCACCTCCTAGCTGGGTGACCTTTCTATGCTTCAGTTTCCTCTTCTGTAAAATAGGGTAATAAGAAGTAATCACAAAGCAACATAAAGAGGGGGTCACCGGCCACCTGGCCAATGACAGAGATCTAGACACGTCAGCACCAGAACCCCGCTTTACGCACCTCGGCTCCTAATTTCACCTGCCGTCTTCCAGGGCTCAGCTGCCCTGATTCAGGCTGCGGTGGGAAGAGCTTTAGATTCATGTCCAAAGTCTGAAGCTTTAGTTCAGACTCTATCGTTTATCATATACCAGTTGTATGATTTTCCTCCTAACCATAGAAGTATTAGTGGTAATAGCAGCAGTTAGTAGCCAATGGTTGTCATCCTTATTTTGTGCGTGGCATTTCACATCGATTTAATCTTCATGGTAACTTATTGACATAACGAACACTCTTGTTCCTTAATAGACGACATAAGCGAGGAGGCTTAACAAGGTTGATAATTCGCTCAAGGCCTCACAGCTTAGAAAGGCGAAGCTGGAATTCTCCCAGAAAAACAGTTTCTGGGGCCCATGACCCTAACCATTAGCCTGCCCTATCTTTTTCAAGTTGATGTTTCTGCCCCTGGAGACCTTATTATTTGATCAGTGATTGTAAAGGACATTTTTAAATTGTCATTTATCCAGCATCCTTTTTGGGGGGGGAACTACCCTTCCCCTAATCCACAGGTTTCTATTGGGGCTGCAGACTAAAGGGCCCTTGTCCAATTCCCCAACAATAGACAGGTTTAAGTGGAAATGGTCAGATGGAGTACTCCCTTTTGGATTAATACAAACACAATGTGAGAAAAAATTTTCTACCGGAGTTGCTTAGCTGGGGCTGCCGGGGCCATATTTCCCATTATGCGGGCAAGTCCTTTCTGCAGTAGAGGAGAATGAACTCTACAGATAAAGAGAAACAAAAAGTCACAAACGAAACATGGATGGAGAATGAGATACATCCACTTAGAATCCTGAGTTCCAGTGCCCTGGTTTTGTCAGGTACTGCTTTGATTCTGGGATCGACCCAGTGCTCGCAGCTACATAAGCCGACAGAGTCTTGAGCTTGTGCAAGTTAGTTTGAGATGGATTTTTCTCAGTCTCCTTCCAAGGAACCTTACCAAGAGAACAGGAAAGCAGAGTGAGAGGTAGCGCAAATGATAGGGGTAAGTTACCTATTAACAAATACAAGGGTATTAAAGGAGATAATACTTTGAAAAAATAGTAACTTAGAAACCATGTGCAGGCCAGGTGCTGTGGCTCACACCTGTAACACTAGTAGTTGGGGAGGCCAAGGCAGGAGGATCCCTTGGGCTCAGGAGGACAATGGTATTGAGAGGTGGGACCCTTAAAAGGTGAGTAGGGGCTGACGGGGCTCTCATGAAGGAATTAGTGCCATCACTGCAGAAGTGGGAATGGGCTCCTGATAAAAGGATGAGCTTGGCCTTCTTCCCTTTTCTTTTTCTCATTCTTCTCTCTCTCTCTCTCTCTCTCTCTCACACACAGAGCACTCTCTCGCCCTTCCATCTTCTGCTGTGACATGATGCATTCAGATGCCATCTTGGACCATCCAGCCTGCAGAGCTGTGCGCCAAATAAATGTTTGGTAATTATAAAGCACCCAGTACGAGGCATTCTGTTACAGCAGCACAAGGTGGACTAAGGCATTGCATGAAACATAGAACACACTTCAAAAAACATGTAGTCTGAACCCTCACCAATGTGAAAACTGATTTGCAAATATATGAGGTAGCTGCTTGACGTTCAGCAACCAGCTACGTATGTGCCTGGGATCTGGCTCAATCCAGGTAGCTTCAAACCCTTCCTAATACTCTTCCCACCATCCGCTCTGCCTACTCAGATCATAGAGTTAGACGAGTAATAGATAATCGGCAGATAGACAGATAAAATGATAGATGAATAAATAGAGACAGATTTAGCAGGAGGATTAATTGTACAATCAAACCCACTGGAAGAGAGGAGATTGTGCTGAGAGACAGCATAATTGAAAACAACACTGAGCTGAAAGAAAACTCTGACTCTGTGATAACGAGATGTGCTACCGTGGGCAGGCAGCGAATCGCTGTGAATCTCAATTAGACATATAAAAAAAGATCATAGGGGCGATGCCTGTGGCTCAGTGAGTAGGGAGCTGGACCCGTATACCAAGGGTGGCGGGTTCGAACTCGGCCCCAGCCAAACTGCAACAAAAAAATAGCCGAGCGTTGTGGTGGGTGCCTGTAGTCCCAGCTACTTGGGAGGCTGAGGCAAGAGAATTGCCTAAGCCCAGGAGTTGGAGGTTGCTGTGAGCTGTGAGGTCACAGCACCCTACCGAGGGTGATAAAGTGAGACTCTGTCTCTAAAAAAAAAAAAAAAAAGATCATATGTGTGAGTATTTTGTTAACTGTGATAATTTAATGACTATAAGATGTTCTCATCTATTTATGAAACTACATTGCACTCATGTGATCATATTCAGGCAGTGAGCTCCAGGAGGGCAGGGATTACACTTATTCCTTACACTGATACTAGAGGCTCAATAGCTATTTTTAAGGTAAGTGAAAAAATTGTTAGCATGGCTATTATATAAGTGCCCTTCACTACCATGGGCCAACTTGGACTAATCCAATCAAAACAGAAGCTGAGTTAAACCAAATGACACATGCCAAGAGAGACCAAGGGGTTAGGAAAATAACCATAATTACCTTTTTTCTTTCTTTCTTTTTTTTTTTAGTCAGAATCTCACTGTGTCACCCCAGGCTAGAGGGTCATGATGTCAGCCTAGTTCACAGTAACCTCAAACCCCTGGGCTCGGCCTTCTGAGTAGTGGGGATTATAGGTACCTGCCACCATGCCTGCCTAATTTTTTTCTATTTTTGGTAGAGACGGAGATCTCGCTCCTGCTCAGGCTGATCTTGAACTCCTGAGCTCAAGAGATCCTTCCGCCTCAGCCTCCCAGAGGGCTAGGATTACAGGTGTGAGCCACTGTACCAGCCATTATCTTTTGTCTTGAAGGGTTTCATCCTATTAAACTCTGAGGCCTTGCCTCGTCTTTCTAATCTCCTATAATCTCTAATTCAGTTGTTTGGTTTTTTTCTTTCCCTCACTACATTCACATTTTCCATCATCTTGGAAATGTCCATTACTTAAAAAAAATTCTGTACTTATGTCATAAACGAAACTAGAGCCCTGCTTTACACAACAGATTGAAGTTAATACTGGTTAAATTTTGGATTTAAATGTCGAAATAGAATCTTTCAAACTTTCTGACCATGGAGGAGGGAGAAATTTTTTTTTAGAACTAGACCAAAAACAACAACAATAAAAAGTATGACGAATAAAAGAAAGATTTATAACTTAAAATCCATTAAAGGGCCATATTGGTGCTTAGGGCCGTATTGGTCCACTCTCCAACTACAATGTCATCAGGAAGTTAAACCTGTGTGTGGGTGTGTGTCCCACTTGGGTATCACCTCCCCAAGAGGAGGCATCTGGCCAAAGGTGGCAGCCACACCCAGAAAGGTAATAATTGAGAATGACACACACCTGGCCACAGCTTCGTGTTCCCATGAGGGTTTAACTAGACGATTTAGGGACTGGAGGATGGAAGAACCTCTGCAAACTTTGTGTTACCTATGGAAATAGAATTTAACATACATAACCAAACACACGTGTCATGAAAACCTTGCTAGAATGGATTAGATCTTATATCTCTCTTAATCGTAAAGGTATACTGCAGGGTCTGGCCCGAAGCAGGCCTTTCATATACAAAGGGACAAAAGATAGTATCATTCTCACTCAGATAGGAAAGCTGTCATAGGAATCATTTTCTTCCCAGTTTTCTCATCTCCTTCTTCCTTGACCTGTCACCGTCCTCTTAAGTGTAGCCCCTGTTGATTATGGCTTTCACATCCAAAACAAAAACAAAAACCAACCAAACAAAAGCGACAAAAGCATTCAGCAGAATAATCCTAATAATCGTGACATCTACTTGTGTTTGGGGGTTTGGAAACTACTTCCAAATAGGTCTCATCTGAGTCTCACAACCAAGTAAGACCAGGTCTTATTCATTGGAATCCTACAGCTGAGAAGACCGAGAGTCAGAGAGGTTATGTGACTTGCCCGCAGCCTCCAGGTAGGCAAAGCCAGGACCTGAAATCCAAGATAAAGAAAACTCAGTGGGCAGGAATTATTTGTGATTAAATACGGTTTCAGATGAAGAAGACGGCAACTTTCTCACCAGCCGTGTGTTCTGTTCTGCTCTTGGCTGCACCTGCCGTGTGTCATTCAGCTGAGGACACTTGAAAGCCAAGGCGGCAGCAGCCCCTCTCCTGGGTATTTATGGAGACTCCCCGCCCTGCACCAACACACACCTTTTGCTTCTGTGTTTGACCGATTTTCCTAACCCTCAGACCTCTTGGATTAGGGCTCTGGCTTGCAACATTTGCCTAAGGCCTTTCTCAGAGTTTGGCGACCTCTTTATCATGATTAAAGATGCTAGCAGCCTCCCTCTACTGAGCCCTACTTACTATGGGCTAGCAGTAAGCACTTTGCATGCATTATCTCATTTCGTCTCACAACAACTCCATGAGGTAAAAACTATTTTTGCTGTTGTTTGACAAAGGAAGAAACTGAGAGACAAAGAGATGAAGTCATCGGCCCAAAGTCACATCGCTAGTAAGTGATGGCCAAGCTGTGCGACTGCAAGTCCTTCCCGTGGCCACCAACCTCAACTCAACTGCCTCCCAGTAGGCTGCCTATCTTGGACTTCCTGGACGGTCATCTGTGCCCCGTCCACTGCTGTCCATCTCTCAGCTTTGAGAGCACAGGACTCTGGGTGATAGCTTTCCTTCCGCTGGCCTCTCTCCTAAGATTCTCAAAGCAGACAAGGCAAAGTCCCAGAGAGTAAATGACGAAGTACATGTTCTTACACCCTGTCCTGCAGGGCTGGGGCCCTCATTCCCCAGCTGCCAGGAGGGTGGGCTGCGGAGTGTTCACAGCTGAGACCCTCTTCGGGCATTGCCCTTGCCTGATGGGCCCCACCTGACTGGGGCGGATACAAAGGCCCAGTCTTTTCGCCTGAATTGTGGCCAACTGGCAGGGCCATGCCCATGTCAGAGTGCCCCGGGGAAGTGGGCGAGGACTCTGTCACGAATACTCGCCTCACTTCTGTTTTCTTCACCCCCTGCCAAATATTGATCCCAGAGAACTCCCCAGAAAGTGTTGTGCTTGCCTGCTACAGCCTCAGACTCTGCTTCGCAGAATCCAACCCGACCAGAAGTCAGCGATCTCTGGGCTCGGCCTCGCTCTGCTCATCAGCAGAGCGAGGGCAGACCTCATGTAGGGTGTGGTCTTGAATCTTTCCTGGTGTTTGATTTTTCTCTTTGACACTGCCACATGCATATTGATTCTTTTTCTTTGCTTTCTTTTTTTTTTTTAGATGATAATGCTTTTATTTATGGATTTTCTCCCCTCCTTAGAGTGATGTCCTTTTCAGCTATACAACCTGCCATAGTGAATTTCCATCTTGGAATAAACTTTTTGAACATCTGAAGGCCACAGGTCATGCAAGAGCACCTTTGTCATCATCTTTAAACAGTGTAACAAGTAGTCGAAAGGAAGAAGAAGGAAAAATGTAAAAACAGAAATTCTGCCTACACATTTTCTTTTTTTTTTTTTTTTTTTTACCATCTGGATTTTGAAACCAAAAAACTGAACTGAAATCATCCAAAAAGTTAAAATTTCAGTGATCTGCAATTTACTGCATTGTGGAAGATTATTTTTTACTTATAAAAGCATTGTTTTGTTTAATATATATTTTTTAAACTTTTCATTAGTGATTGAATTCTACTTTTGCCATCTGAGTTGACTTGAATGTCTCAGAACAGGTAAATATTGTAAAGTGGGTATTTTTGATTGCTGTTGGTTCATGTGGACAGAAATGTACAGGGAGAATTAAATTATTTTAATGCATAACAAGTGCCCCTTTCCGCTTTATTTTGTGAACTGCACATTAAGTATTCTTAATTTATTTAATTCTTTTGTATTTTTTATGCTTCATAATCTGGCAAAAACTCAGGTCTCTTTAAAATCATTATAGATTTTTTTCTACCTGACACCATGACTCCAGTTCTGATTTTAAATTTTTTTTCCTAAACAACCAGTTGTAGATTACATTTTCTCCCCTCAAGAGCAGTGATAGGTAGAAACTAATTGAACATATATAATGTCTTTCAAGGATAATCTCTTCGAGGTTTGACTGTTTGTTGTAATTTGATATTTTACTGGTAGTTATCACCAAGAGACATCTTTTGGCTTTTTGCTCCAATTTGGATTGTGGAGGTGGAAGCAAATTAATTTACATGGCACTTCCTTCCTAGGTGTGGTGACAGCCATAAAGTCTGATGGAGCAAGGTAGCAGATGGTCCACAGTTTTTACTGACTTTAACAAAGGAGCTGCTCTTCATTGAGTTTTTTTCCTCACTATTTTCTTTTTTTTATTTTATTTATTTATTTATTTTATTAAATCATAGCTGTGTACATTAGTGCAATTGTGGGGTACAATGTGCTGGCTTCGTGTACAATCTGAAACATTTTTATTAAACTGTTTAACAGCCTTCATGGCACTTTCTTAGTTATTGTATGAAGACATTTGTATTCTGCATTTGGTAAGTTTCCCCTGTACCCTTCTAAGATGCATCATAGATGTGATCCCACCAATTACCCTCCCTCCACCCAACCCCCCTCCCCACCCGTTCCCCTTTCCCCATATTCTTGTGCTATAATTGGGTTATAGCCTTCATATGAAAGCTATAAAGTAGCTTCATAGTAGGGCTGAGTATATTGGATACTTTTTCTTCCATTCTTGAGATACTTTGCTAAGAAGAATATGTTCCAGCTCCATCCATGTAAACATGAAAGAGGTAAAGTCTCCATCTTTCTTTAAGGCTGCATAATATTCCATGTTGTACATATGCCACAATTTATTAATCCATTCATGGGTCAATGGGCACTTGGGCTTCTTACATGACTTAGCAATTATGAATTAGGCTGCTGTTATCAAGTTGGATGGTTGCCTTCCCATTCTGAGGTACTAAGAAATGTTTCCCTTTTGTCATTTATTGAGATCATCCTATGATATTTCATCTTGAATTGATTAATAAAATGAATTACCTTTCCTAATTTTGAATACACCCTACCTTGTCATAATGTATTATTTTATAACATAATTCTTGATTCAATTGTCTAATATTTTATTGGTTTTGTAAAGATCTATGTTAGTGAGATTAAACTATATAGTTTTTTATTTCTTTGTTTTCTTTTGCTTCATACTACTTGACTTTGTTATCAAAATTATGCTACTCTCACAGAATGATTTGGGAAACATTCAGTATTTTTCTGTGTCCTAGAAATAAACACTACAAGTCAAGGGAGGGAAAAGGAGGAAAGACATATTTGTTAAAGTTATTAAAACTAATAAGAGAATTAGTAACTTGGCTATAGGTAAGATAAATATAATTTAAATATACCAAAATATTTCTAAAAATTGAGATCATGCTGAGGATTCTTTACCTATAACTTCTGAATGGTAATTTTTTTTTTTAATAGATAGAGTCTCATTTTGTCGCCCTTGGTAGAGTGCCATGGCATCACAGCTCACAGCAACCTCCAGCTCCTGGGCCCAGGCAATTCTCTTGCCTCAGCCTCCCAAGCAGCGGGGACCATAGGCACCCGCCACAATACCCAGATATTTTTCTGTTGTTGCTGCAGTTTGGCTGGGGCCAGGCTCGAACCCACCACCTTCGGTTTATGGGGCAAGTGCCCTACTCACTGAGCCACAGGCACTGCCATGAATGGTAATATTTTCAATGTGGATGCAATTATATATTTGAAAAATATAAAATGTGATGTAGAATTATAATTCTGATTGGTAACCTTGCATGATTTAGGACTTTATTTACATGGCAGTATCAGCTTGGTTGAAGAAAATTTTTACAGATGAATTTCATTATTATTGTAGGATTTTATATCCTCTGTGATGAATTGGGTGTAGTTATGGAGTATAAAGCCAAGCATGCAAGCTGGAAGTGTCTAATTCATTTAGAATGGCAACCTACACATTTGCATTCACACTGCAATGGAACTTGTTGAAGAATGTCCATATATCACCACTGTAGATTTAGGCATTTTCTGTGGTGCCTTATTTAGAAAGATATTTGCAGTGCTAAACATTTCTAGCCATTAACTGAAACAGTATTGTAGTCTGTGTTGTGATGAGCAGATAACATATCAGCACAGGTACTATAAATATGCCTACGACTTACCTTTCTAGAAGGCATGAAATTTTCAGTTTGAGCTCAATTTCTTAGGTATCTAGATATTAACGTGATAGAATAATTTAAATTATAGGTGTTGTACACTGTAAATAGTTCAGTGTTTAAAATGTGAGGGACTGGAAATATATGTAGAAATGCATAATGAGCAATAATCTTAAGTATAAAGATAAATAAAATTGCACATATGGATATATGCCTGTGTAATTCCTATTCAGAAAAAGTTCCAAAACACATCCAGGACCCTAGAAAGTTCTCTCTGGCCCTTTCTGATTCTTTTTTCAATTAATCCCTTCTCAAGAGAACCCTTATCTGACTTTTTATTATAATACAATAAATTTACCTTTTCTAGAAATTTATATAAATGGAATAATACAGAACATGATCTTTTGTGTCTCTTTTGCTCAGCATAATGTTTTTGAGATTTATTCATATTGTAGTATTTGTAAGTGATTTCTCAGAGTATTCAAAAAGTTTTATTCACTCTACTATTGATGAGCATTTGGAATGTTT